>APFE031334853.1:106254-121289 GCA_000404065.3 Pinus taeda | reverse complement strand
AAAAATAAACAAAGTGATTCATTTAACATTAAATATAAATATCATATTTTTTTTCTTTGCTAGGTAATGTGAGGTAATGCGAGTGTTGAGATGAATGTCAAGCTTGGCGCCTGGCTTGGGCCACACCAACCAACCCTTAGTGTGGTTGGATTCTTTTCTACAAAGTTTGAGATGAATGTCAAGCTTGGCGCTTAGCTTGGGCCACACCAACCAACCCTTAGTGTGGTTAGATTTTTTCCTACATAGTTTTGAACCGGTGACTTTTACACCAAGAAATATCTTATTAGATTACCTTCTCACCCTCCACTCTACACCCATGGACAAATATAAACACTTAAGCCAAAAATTTCTCTTATATGATTTTTATCTAATATTTTTTTTTAAATTACACAAATTTATTAATAAATTACATTATACTTACATATTAACTATAATTAAAAAATTAAATATATTTTATTAAATATATATTAATTATATTTAAAAAATTAAATGTATTTATATACAAATAAAACGATTATCAAAATATTTATAATTTAATGATAAATGATGTTTATTGAATGATGATGTAACCCTATAAACTTTTATCCCTGCATCCTTAAGATTTAAAAATCTTGCCGACATGTACACGTTATCATCATAACGTACGTATTAGAAAATTATATTATATATATTAATATGCACATTGAGGTATATTTTATATAATTTTTATTAATTCTTATATGTTATTTTAATTATATCACTATATGTTATCTATATTAATATTAATTTATATATAATTAATATATTTTTAACAATAAAATAATTTATTAATAAATTAATATTATAAATATAATTAATATTAAACTAACATTTGCATATCATTCATATATGTATAACTTTGAAGGATTCATATAAATAATTAGCCTATCAAATATTCAAACTCAATCTATATAATCGTAAACCCCACAAAAATCTATAATAATTTATTAATATCCCAACCCCACGATGCAATTTTTTTTTGTTACACCGTTTTGTGTTTTTGCCCCCACAAAAAAGATGGTTATAAACTACAAAACCTTTGTTAAAATAATCACAATGAAAGGAGAATTCATTATTACCTTGTGATTGGCCCAAGTTGAAGGGAACTTCAAGTGACCTTGCCTTTTCCTTTGGAGGAGAGATGTTGGTTGTGATTTTGATAGGTTAAATTAAACTTTTTCATATTTTATGGTTTTTTTTATCAAAGTGGAAATATAAAAAATATTTTATTTTAGAAGTTTTTAAAGATAGTAGAAAAAGTTACGTAGATATTTTGATAACAAGATAATCTATTTAATGAAAGATTTGTTGAGAAATTCTAAACATTTATGATTTGTTGAGAAATTCTAAACATTTATTGTAAAACTTCGCAAGAAAAAAACCAAATACAAAAACCAGATAGAAAAACAATATATTTTATAAACTATCTTTAACCTTGTAAATGTTAAAATAACTTTTTCCAATTGTTTGGAATACTTGTATTCTTACCCTTCAACTTTTTTCCAATTTTGGCTACTCACAAACATCAATATAAGATTATAACATTAGCCAATAAACTTTTTTGATTCCTTAAATGTTCAATTCTATACCAGTAATGGCTTCCACGATCTCAACAACCCTAGTTAATGTTTTGCTTATATAATATTCTGCCATTGTGTGGTATATCAGAAGAAGCATACAACCACGCCCATGGTATTGGACTTTGAGAACTAAACTCACAACAATGATTAATTTAGCGGATCCCACCAACTCTAACCACTTATCACACAATTATTTTAGGTCTTCTTCCATAGTCAAACTTTTGATAGATCCACTCATATCTCAGATTGGATTGGAATGCGATAGGCGCCCTTCATTGTTGACCTAAAGTTTGCTATTAATTTAAGTCTTAAGTCTCCACTAAGTCTCCACATACTCAGATAGATCCCAGTTACCTACAACTAGATTTAGAATTCGTTGGTCACCTTTCAGTTTTGCTGTAAAGTTTATCATTAATTTAAGCCTCGACATTTTGTTTTCCATGGTCATACTTAATACTTATCTCAAAATTCTCCATGGTCTATGTCACGATTTAAGTTGAGAACACATTTAAATCACGGGGAGAAAACCAACCTTTTATAATCTTGTGGTCAAAATCCTCATGCTTTTGCGTAAGTGTTACTCTATGAGAACGAAGAAATTTTGCCTAAGAAAATAGGGTTGGGAGAAAGATACATGGTTTTAAGGAGACTCTAAGGGAATGATGCAAGATTGTTCTTAAATATTTTGTGTGAGAATTTAAGTTAGATTAGCATGAAAAAAAACTGGAGGATTAAAAACACAAGTTTTAAATATTTATATATATAAATATGATGAAGGTTGAAGTTTAATTGTATTTGAAATTTAAGGCTGTAGAGTATGTATGTTTTGGTAGATTTAGTAGTGAGTGGAGGTGGTTTTTTTGTCCCACAAACAAAAGGGTTCTCATATACCAATGTGGTGTTTAGTGAGTGGAGGTGGATCCCTTGTCCCACAAACAAGAGATTGTCATACACCAATGTGGTGTTCGTCTTGGGTGTGACCTTAAAATTGGATAATAATAATAATAATAATATATGAATAATAATTAGTTAAAGTAAAATATAATAACATATACTTTATGAATATCAACTAAGGTACGTTAAGATGTATTATTAAGGAATAATTAATAAAAAGCAAAACATGAATAACATCGGAATGTATTAAAAATTAGTTGAAAGATTAAATTTAACCGAATAGGAATTAGAATATGCAAAATGAAGTAAAGAGATAGGAAGGCACCATTTCAAGTTTGACATGATATTAAATAATTAAAAATATAAGTAAACTATATAAAATTAGTTAAAAAATATAATAATAAAATAATTTTGTTATAACTATTAAAATTAGTTAACAATATTAAAATTTGTTAACAATCGAAGTTAACAATATTAAAATTTGTTAACAATCGAAATTACAAAGTTAATTAGACCATAATTAATTTTAAAAAATAATTAAACATATTATTAATATGTATAAGGTTCGTAGGGAAGTTAGTTGAGTGCCAAAGAGTTCCATGTGTGTTTATATTAATGAGAATGAGTGGATCATTAACTTATTATGTGAATTCTCGGCAGTTATGTTTTTTTTCTAAATAGTGGGAACACTTGAAATTGTTTACTATATTTCAAGCAAAACAAAACTTAGAAATTTGAATATTCTACACCTCTAACCATGACATGGATGAAAGAGCTTCATTCATGAATTTATCAAAGTTAAAATTAATAATTAGTTTATTCTTATTTAAAATATATATGATTATTTTATTTAAATTAATTAATATTTTTAATTGGATAATTTTAAACATAATTTTTTTGATAATTATCATCAAAATATAGATATGTATTGATTGGTGAAATAACAATTTTCCATTACTTATATTGTAGTTTTAAATATATGGATACTTCCAACACTCTTAAAACCTCTTAATGCACATTTATGTAATCTCAACCATTAATATTTGCCATTCCAAAAATAATTTTAAAAATTGTAATCATTTTCTAAGAAAAATTATTTAAAAAATATCACTGAAAAAGATTCAAAAAAATTGTAATAATTAAACATAGCTATTTTAATTTTAAATAACTACAAAATATTTAACTTACCATTGTTATTATTTATATATAATGTCTATAATTATAATTACTAGTACAACCATATAACTTATATAATGTCTATAATTATAATTACTAGTGTAAAAGGCCGAGTTGTCCCACAGAGTATATAGTTAATGTGTATCAAAATACTTGCTTCATGCTACATCTCACATTGCCAAAAATTATCATTATGATTTTTTATCAAATTTATAAAATGTTTTTAAATATATTAATATTATTATTATTATTTCTCATAAAAAGAATTAATATGTGAGTTAAATATATATACATTTAAAAAAATATGTAACAAAATTTTTAATCACGAAGATTTATTTATACTTTATTATAGATATTTTTAACTTATAAATAAGCTTTGTTACAATACTATGGGCTAATACTGTGTTTTTTTTGTATATAGTGGAATCGGCAACAGGGGAAGCCTCGCGACTCGCGTTACACAGGGTTGATTTTGACTGCTACCTCTATAACCACTGGGAGCTGCCCAACCCTCTCCACAGTGCCGGGTTAGTCCAGGGGAATTGAACTTGTGACCTTCAGTGCGTTACACGAGGTTGACTTTGACTGCTACCTCTATAACCACTGGGAGCTGCCCAACCCTCTCCACAGTGCCGGGTTAGTCCAGGGGAATTGAACTCATGACCTTCAGTACGGAACCAGCCTTTCTAACACCACAATGTGATTACTAACTCGCCTACCCCATAGGGTTTGGCCAATACTATATGTTGCTAATACTATGTGCCCAACAAAATTATAACTCATATCAATTTTTTTATTAATCAATTTAATTAACACCATATAAAAAAAACCTAACATAATATATAAATAACAATGATAATCATCGTCTAAACAATTTAACAATTAAAAAATTCAAAACCAATCACTTCAGCAACATGATGCAACCACTTAATTTATGGCCAAAGTGCCTCCTCTGGGTGAGGGCCATGGAAATAACCAAGACACATGCCCAAATGGAGATTCAACCTCATCTCATAAAAAATTGATCACTATTCCCAAAGCACCACGTGTAACATTGACAATGTTGTCTAGCAACCGATGTCTGTGAAATGAAGACAACGTGGACAAACACACATGGCATTCCACGTAATACAATGTGCACAAAGACACATGGCAATCAAAGAGACGAGGAAGCATAAATTTTAGCTCTCTGAAGAAAACCCACATGGCAGTGGCACAAAAAGAAATGGGATTGAGATTTTTTTTATGATTAGAATAAAGCGCACGAGAGGGCCTCAACGAAACCTTGTCGCCCCGTCCTTGTTCCCGACAAAAAAATCAAATAAAAAAATGCCTTGGCCCTCGGCCACCATGCGACCATGCTTTCATATGACCTTTCACTATGCTCTCGGGAGAAAAGAAAATGATAAAATAATTAGTACAGTCGCCACAAAAATGCCTTGGCCCTCGGCCACCATGCGACCATGCTTTCATATGACCTTTCACTATGCTCTCGGGAGAAAAGAAAATGATAAAATAATTAGTACAGTCGCCACTCATTGTGTGAAGAGTCCGGAGGCGGCGTCCTGCCAAAGTGCCCATGTCTTCTTGTTACTGTAACCATCTATTTGAGCGTCTGTTGAAATCAATTTTGATCCTCTCTGGCGCAGAGGCCTACAGTCTGCAGATTGTCGTCTTTACGGTGCAGAGGAGCTGCAGGTTTTGACAAGGTACTGTAGAATCCAAGCATATTTCAGATCTGGGTCTGTTGAAATGAAAACCAGCTATTTATTGTCATGGTTATGAGCATTTTTATGGTGATTTTGATGGCGTGTAGGGTTTAGAGGAGAAGTTTCTGTGGATGGTTTCTCTTTTTTCTCTTTGGTTGATTCTGTGAAAGGGATTTGGGGGTAAAGGGCTTCTTTTGAATGGGAATTCGGTGTAGAAATGCACAATTCTCTGGGTCTGATCTCTGGGTTTTTCATGACTCTAATGATGGTGTTTTGATGGAGAGGTTGTGTGGTGGTGTGTGATTCTTAATTGTATTATGTTGTAAGTGTTGTGGAATTTAGTTTAGCTGGGGAGAGAGAGTTTGGAGTTCATTTTCAATTGGGAGGAGTCCTTGATTGTATTTAGGCTAGAGGTATGCTTTGGGTTTTGGAGTAGACTTTGGGTTAGAGAAGGGCTTTTGTCATTTGGGTTTTGGTTTTGGAGGACAATTTTGGGTTGGAGAAGAGGTTTTGCCCTTTCGGTTTGTGAGCCCCTGTGCTTCTGTGGAAGCTCCTGACAGGCCTTTCCTGAGTTTAGGAAGTGGAGGCCCTGATTGGTGTTTGGACTACAATTTAGGTTGGATAAGGCTGATTGACATTTGGGTGTTTCAGAGTCTTTTATTTGTTTGGTGGGTGATTATGGAGAGGCCGGAGGAGTTTGGTTTTTCGGGTAATTTGGATTTTCTTCCCTTTATCACGGAAGCGGGGGGTGGAGGTGGAGGGGGAAGAGATTCTATGGGGGAGAATGTGGGAGATGCTCTGCGTGAAGAGTATGTCAGTGATGATGAGGTTGATGTGGATGAGCTTGAGAAACGGATGTGGAAGGATCGGATCAGGCTTCGGCGCTTGAAGGAGCAGCGGAAAGGAAGTGATGTCGTTGATGATGCAAAGCAGAGGCAATCTCAAGAGCAAGCGAGAAGAAAGAAGATGTCAAGGGCACAGGATGGTATTTTGAAGTACATGCTAAAGATGATGGAGGTTTGTAAGGCTCAAGGTTTTGTATATGGTATAATACCAGAGAAAGGGAAGCCGGTGAGCGGTGCCTCGGATAATCTCAGGGCCTGGTGGAAGGAAAAGGTTAGGTTTGATAGAAATGGGCCTGCTGCAATATCAAAATATCAAGTAGAACACTCAGCACCTGGAAAAGATGAGTTTAATACAATTATTGTTTCAACTCCTCATACTCTTCACGAACTCCAGGATACCACTCTGGGTTCTTTACTGTCTGCTTTAATGCAGCACTGTGATCCTCCTCAGAGGAGATACCCGTTGGAAAAGGGTGTTCCTCCCCCATGGTGGCCAACTGGAAATGAGGACTGGTGGCAACAGGGGGGTTTGCCTAAAGGACAAATCCTTCCTTATAAAAAGCCTCATGATCTGAAAAAGGCTTGGAAGGTTGGTGTTCTCACTGCTGTGATCAAACACATGTCTCCCGATATTGCAAAAATTCGCAAACTTGTGAGGCAATCTAAATGTTTGCAGGATAAGATGACAGCAAAGGAGAGTGCAACTTGGCTTTCAGTTGTCAACCAAGAGGAGGCATTGGCTCGGCAACAAAATCCGAATACTTGCCTTCTCACCAGTGCCGAAGGATTTGGAAATGCAATAACTTTAACATCCAGCAGCAGCAGTGAGTATGATGTGGAAGGTGTTGATGATGTCCCTGATTCAGCATGTCCAAAACATGATGGACAAGGAGACGAGGCACAAGACTTTGATCTCTTCAACATGGCTGATGCAAAGGACACCCTTTGGTCTATTGGAAATGGAGAAGATGCTAGTATGACCAGAAAGAGGAAGCTACCTGAAGAGCTGTTGATGCAAGACCAGAAGATTTATACATGCCCATATGAGCAGTGCCAGCATCATGAGCGCAAAAATGGATTTTTGGACCTGAACTCAAGGAATGCTCATCAGTCTAATTGTCCTTACAGAACAGATGTGCAAGGCATGGAATTTCAAAGACTAGAATGTGAAACTAATGCTTCCACATTCTACACATCTGTGGCACAACCTGATCATCCTCATTTGCAAGAGAAAGGTGTTTCTGAATCAAAAAGTGGAGGACAGTTAGCATCTCTGGGGAACCAAACCATTCATCCTCTTAATACTGGCAGTTTTATTATGCCTCCTAAAACTCAGCAGCATATAAATGAGCTATTGGCTTTATATGATAGTAGTGTGCAACAAAACAAGGCTTCTACCAATGGAACGACCCAGTTTGTTAGTGGTAATAATCCACTTGAAACTATCACAGAACCTGGCTTTCCAAAAGAGGATTTTTCCAGAATTACACCAGAAGATGTTTTCTACGGTCAGGTTGTCGTGCTGGGCAACAATAATAGTGAGTGTAGTATAAGTATGCACCAGTCTAGTGGAAGCATGCACCAATCTAGTGGAAGCCTGCACCAATCTGGTGGAAGTATGCAGCAGTCTATAAGAGAAGGTATATTCTGTGATGAAAGTAAAGTATTTGATCAACCTTTCCAGCCTCAATCCCGGGAAATGATCAGAAACTTGGGATTTGGATTACCATGTGATGTTTCCTTTGGATCTGTGGAATCATTTCGCAGAGGATCAAATAATAGATCTACAAATGGAGATAAAATCTGGTACTTTGGAGCATGAAAGCAAGCTTGACTGGAATTAAGAATTTTGCCATATCATCTCTAAACTGACACTCTACAAGGACTACTACTTTTAGTGCAGTCCTTGGTTACTGCATATCAAAGATTCTTCATGCAGTGCTGTATTCTAGCAGGCTGTTTGAAGCTGAAGATGGAAAGTGCAGTTAAGCACTCTTGCTTTCTTTCTTGCCAGTTGCTGGTCCTAGAATAGCATAGTTACACTGTACTTGTTAATTGAATTATTGTACTCATATAGTGTTCAGGAGTACCATTTTGTAAGACTCTTCTTTCTCATCCTAATCAGAAGCTGTCCTTTTTCAACTCTTGCTGTTAAAACATTTCACTTATTAGTAATGTTTTTTAGAGCTGGTATTATACTTCTTTCACAGAGTAGATTTACCTCACATGAATGCATGCAGTGCCAGTACTGTTCCCAACTATATTTCAGAAATGAAGGAATTGCGTGCTGTTAATTTTTCCATTATATGCACAGTGTTTAAAGGTTATATCGCTTGTGAACAGACTGGACAAAGGGAAGAATTAGAAAATGCTCTGGGACTGAAAGACGAAGGTATATAAAGTTATATTCTCATCATTTCTGGGTTGGTGGTGTAGTCTGAGCTCATTGGTTTTTTTGTTTCCTTAAATCTCCGAGAATCTTTAAATAGCATCAAATAAAAATAAAATCTTGTCTCAGTAAACAATACTATTACAGACACTCTGTGTCACTGCCCATTGATACATGGTAGACACACTGCATTCTCATTCAATATATGAACTAATAGATGTCTTTGTGGGGGAACATGAGCCAGTCCAATTTAATCTCATAGAGGTTTTCGTTTTCCTTAAGCTGGCAGGAAATGAAATATGACTAGGTAGGAAATGCTCTTCTGTCATGTACCAAGTTTTTAATCTGCATGAACAATATGGCAGTTCAAAATATCACATAGTTGCCTTTGAATGGATGGTTGCATTCAGACTCTTGAGGACTTTCTAACTTGCTTCATCTTTGTATTTCCTCCTTTGTCTGGTTTGGGTGAATGCTGTTCTCAGTTATGATAATTTTCTGCAGCTGGGATGATAACCCAATGCTGTCATTTCTAGCATGGATTCAAGGTTGTGTGTATGTCTGCATTCTTTTTCCTATTTCTGAAAATGCGATTTTGATGTTTAGAGGCTTTTATAAACTGGAATAACTGATTATGTCAAAGCTCACCATACATCTTTATAACTCTGTTTGATTTTTTACATTTTATCTCAGAGTACAAATTTGCAATCTGTTATATTGTAGGTAATTCTCATGGCCAAAAATGGTATTGTGACTTTATGCAGTTTCTTTGTTGCTTTAATATTCCTTTTCTTGAGATAGAAAATGCTGAAATGTACAATGTTTCCAGCAAGCAGGAGTTATGTAACTGAGTTTCCAGTTTTCTTCTCATCTATTTGTATAGATTGTATTCTGGCTTGTCACTCCAGAATGATGAGACTCCCTTTATTGTAATTTTATTTGGAGTCACAATATGCTGCTGATGTGAACCTCCAAAGTTATTGAGAACGTTGGTGTCTAATAAACATAAAATTATGTTTAAGCCCCAAGCTTTATTGAATCAAAACCAAAACCTTCTTAGCTTGATCAAGAATTCCTGAACAACAAAGTCGTCATGGTTTGCTTATTGGCTAAGTAATGTCTAAGAAAAGCTGCAACTGCATACTCTGCTGGAAGTTCTATCCGTGATTAGTAGCGCGCTTTAGGGTTGCTTCATGAAATAACATATATAGAAAATATATACCATGCCAATTAGTGGTCGCTCTTGTGTATAGGTACCTTCTGAAACATTCCCATTTACCACCCAGCATGTATGAGGTAGTACTGTAAGCATCCAAATCGCCGATTTGTTAAAGGAATGCCATTAATTATATCACTTGCCTCGAATTCTCCTCATTAATTTCATTGTGTTTGCAGTTTTCTTTATTTCTCTTCACGATGTTATTGGTATTTTGTGAAAGATGTTATTGGTATTTTGTGAAAGCAACTTTATACATTTCAATTGTGTAAATAAGGTGGTTGTGTGGGGTTTAGTTCTATCAGGTTTTTTATTGATTTAATTTCATATAGAAGTATAGAAGTGTCTAGGGTGAAACTTACTTAGAGAAAAGAAAATAAAAATTCGCCTCTTACAAATGTTTCGTTTATTAAACATTTTAATCTCAACCTCAATAAGGATGGGATTATTGGATTATTTGCAAATCGATTCCAAACACCAAAATTCCAGAAACAGAGTTAATAAAACTTATTTTTTATATTACTTGTATCTTCTACTACCAATATCATCTTACACTACAAATATATTAATTAAAAAAAAAAAGAAAAAAAAAGAAAAGAAAAACAAACAAACAAAGCAAAACAAAAACTAAACTTCTATTAACCATTAACACCATCCAACCTTCTTCCCCTACTTAAACTTAACATTCAAAAAATAAAATAAAAGGATTCTATTAACCATCAGCATTAAATATTTCCAAAATTGCAAAATCGTACAAAGTTCAAACCATATTTATATGTCAATGGCGAAGACGACACTGCCAAATCTTTTTTCTATCCAAAGAGGAATATCAACGCATTTAAGCTTTGGAAAGAACTGAAAAATATTCATATATATAATCTTTTTATACTGTTTTTATATAAATTATTATTTTTAAATAATTAATAATAATAATTTTTTTTATAAATATAATTTAAATTAAACTAAATTAAAAAATTTTGTATTTACAAACGCATTTAAGCCGTTTGAGAAGCACTGAAAAGAATATTCATATTATAATCTTTTTTATATATTATTATTTTTTAAAATAATTATAATATTTTTTTTTTTATAAATATATTTAATTAACTAAAAAATTTTGTTTTACAGATAAAATACTTTGTTTTTTAACAATAAAAATAATTTGGTTTTTTACAAATAAAAATTACTCTGTGTAAATACATAAGTATAGTAAATTTTGATGTTGTATTCAAAATTTTAATTTTATTAATGAATTTGTAATTCAAATTTTATTTATTTTTAATATTCATTAATATAGAGAGCAAATTTCAGTTTTTTAAACCACATAAATGTACTCTTACATCTATATTTAAATAAGTTATACAAAATTATACAAAATTCCAAAATATTAAAAAGAGTAATATAAAGTTTAAAATATTAATGAATGTGGACAAATATGTTACCAGAGTGATATAACATAAAGATGACTATAGAGATATCTTATATTAGTTGATTTTTTAAAAAGTAAAATCAAAGAATATTAAAGAAAGTGGGATAAATCTGTTAATAGAGATGTATACCATTAAAAATTAGAGAGGTATACCCCATAAAAATGGATATAAGAGGTATTTTAATATGAAGATGAATTTTAAAGGCTTGGAAGAATGATTAATTAGAAATTTAATTTTAATGAAATTTTTAAAATATTAAAATATGTTTATTTTTTATAAATAAATTTAATATTAATATTTTGTATGATTATGTTGATTGATGTTTTTATTATTTTAATAAAATAATTTTAATATAAATAAAGATAAGGAATTAATTAGAATAATTTAAAATTTTATATTTATGTCAGAAAAAATTTAAAAGAAAATTTGTTAAATCTTTATAGTTTTGATGAGTTGCTAGGAAGGTTGGTATTGTTATAAATATTCTGAAATTGAGATTTAATGTGGGTATACTAAGGACATTCTAAGAGAGTGCATCTTCCATCTTCTTAGTATAACGAGATGAGAAATTCTTTCATTCTATGACATTTTAGGAATTGTCTATTGCCCTCTTTCACTATGGAAGTCATAAAAATTTGTTCTTATTTTGGCAATATTGATTTTTTATTTACTTCAGCTATAATAGAAAGATACATTGATTTAAAATGCATTCCTTGCAAATTAGATGAATTCCATATGAAAATGTAACTAGAGGATAAACCAATTAAATGAACATTGAAGTGCCTAATTTATCATCCAAAGGGCCAAGGTAAAGCAAAAAACAACAAAAAATTGTTTGCCAATGATATTAATATGCCTATGAAAGTAAGTGAGTGGGGAGTGATGTAACTACTATTAGAAAGAAACTTGGAAGTATTTATCTTTGTGTTTATTTTCAACCACTTAATAGGATAATTGTACTACAACATTGAGCTAAAACAAAAAGAAATATGTAAGAAATTTCAAAATCTTGATGCAATATTGGTCCATGAACACTTTTCTTCAATATTTTATAGCCATGTGTATGGTCATACAATGATTTAAAAGACATTATTTGAGAAAGAGACAATAAAACAGAAAGAAATATGTAAGAAATTTCAAAATCTTGATGCAATATTGGTCCATGAACACTTTTCTTAAGTATTTTATAGACATGTGTACGGTCATACAATGATTTAAAAGACATTATTTGAGAAGGAGACAATATCCACATTAAAGTGCAATTTAACTCTAAACCAAGTAACAAGTACCAAGTTGTCTTACATATTATCATGTTGCTACTCAAACTTTAGCGAAGGGAAAGTTGGTTCCATATGTGATAGCCATGATGAAACTACTAGGAAAATCAACCATTGCCACCTTGATGGCCTTGCCTCTCTTTTCTATGTTGAGAGGAAAGGGTCCTAGACCTAAAGGGGGAAGGCCTAAATGGATGGAGAAAGGAACACAAGTTGGAAGAAATGGTTGGTTGATCAAATAGAGGCAAACCTACCCAACATAGAAGAAAAATGAATCAAGGGAAGAGGAAAGCTAGATAATCCTAACATAATTAGTGTGATTATTGGATCCTTCTCCCACACCACAAGTGGGATTAGAGACATACATGTAACCAATGTAATCAACGTTAACATCCAACATGTACCAAACAAGATATAAGGATGTGAAGAAAACAATGTTTCCAACTTTCAAGTAATTGAGAAATAACGAGATTGCGATGACACATACATGCTTTGGTTGGAAAATGAAAATACATACAAGCCCGAAGAAAATGAAATAGTTTCAAGTCCAGCATTCAATAAGAAAATAACCCACACACATGAGAATAAAATTATGATTCAACTCAACATATGTGGGCAGATACGAACTTTTTGTTGGCATAGCTTGGAACCATTGTTGCTATCATAATAAGAGAATAAGATTGTGATCAAGTGATTGTTGAGTTCAAATGGATGGAAATAACATGGGTTTTTAGAACCCTAGCTTGAGGGTGATTATACAACTTGAGTGGGCCTAATGGTTAAGAGCATGTGTTTCCTCCTAAGAGGTCACATGGTCAAAACCAGAGGGGGGTAGAGTATGTATGCCTTTGTAGACTTAGCATTGAAATCATTGCATGGAGGTGGGTCCCTTGTCCCACCAAAAAGGGGGTCTCATACACCAATTTGGTGGCTGGCTTGGTCATGACGTTAAAATTGGATGATGATAATAATAATAATAATCCTAAGCAGCCTTGGTTGGGGCCTACATCATAGCTAGTGGTAACCCTTAGTTGGGGCCTACATCACAACTAGTGGTAACCCTTTCCTCTTCGTGTTATAGTGTATGCAATTAGAGGTCGAGGACATGTCTGTTGGTGAAAAACAATGACACCCTGACACCACATAACCATGGACAGTTTTGGAATATCCAAATTATGATATCAAAACATCACACAAAAAATCATTTGTTGAAATTGTATATATATTATATATATATATATATATATATTATTATTAATATATATATATTAATATGTATGTAGTATATATGTCTCAAAGAACATTGCTCTTAATGAAAGGGGACTCCCACTTAGATATATATTTGAGGCTCTCATTTGTAATCTTATCATATCATTTTCTGATACATTTTATTCTATACATATTTATTTATCCTAAAAGGATTTCTTTATATTCCAACTATTTTGGATATTTAATTAGTGAGTCATATTGGTTGTCACATTTGGTGTTAGAGCATAGTCTTTTGATCTAACCTTTAACCATGCTCTTATTAGAGACATTCTAATTTGGCTTTTGGCTAGACAATTACTAAAGTTTCTTTAATCTAGGTCATTGACCACTCAAAAAATTAAATAAATTGCAACGAGGGTTAGCACTAGTTTAATAATTCATTATGGTGGATTTAAAATAGGGTGTTTTCGTAAATATTAATAAAAATAAAAGAAAGCACCTCTACCTACAGAAATAAAATAAAATCAATTCCAGAAAGAAAAAAAAAATTCATCTCAAGGAGATCAACGCACTAAGAAACAAGGGTTGCAACCATAATAAAAAAACAAAAACTGAGAATGATTTATTATATATATATATTCACTTAAGGATAGGTTGTTATTGCACAAATTTGGGCTTGGTTTAATAACATATTTTAGCTATTAAACAAAAAGTGTTGTCAGATAACATATTGCCACCATAATACAATGTTGGGGCCGGTGATCTACATTTGATCATTACATTATTTTTCAACCATTTTGATGCTTTCAAAGTAGAAAAATTGGAGGAATCGACTCGCATAACCATTTTTAAGAGCAAGTCCCAGTTTGGTGAAGTGGGGCCTGAAACCTTTCAAGAGAAATTTGAGGCATTAAATGGATTTTTTGGGGGAGAAATTTTTTTCCTCTTAAGTGCCACACCCCCTAGCACTATTAGACAAATTCCTTTCCAACAATGTAATAAATATCTCAAATGGAGTATGTATGCAAAAGCCATGCCACTCAAAAGTTGACCTTTCTATTTTGACTATCATGATTTGAAAGGATGCCAAATTAGCCCCCATTATTCATAGAAAAGGGGATAGATGTAGAAATTTTGAATAATATAACACTTATTCACAGAGATTATCCTGATTATACACTATTTGTGGAATGCATGCATAATACATAACCTCCTCTACCATTGATCATCAATTTGCGGAATTAAAAAAACAATCGCATGGGCACATTGAAACATCAATCACACATATCAAC
>APFE031334853.1:61001-74119 GCA_000404065.3 Pinus taeda | reverse complement strand
ATCCTCAGAAGAGCAGGCTCCCAGGAGACATCACAAGAGTGGCAAACATGTCAGGGATGAGCCCACTACCCTCACTGAATTACAAGCATGCCCTCTTGCCATGTCATGTTTCTAGCACTTAGCATGTTTTGAATTTTGTCAAAGGGTAGCAAATGTTAGAGTTCATCATGAGTTGGCCCGTCTATTTGTGCTTCATCTACATGGAGGTCAGTCTATCATGGCCGGGGTCACCTTCACATTGACACCCGAAACTATCTTAGTGGCAACAGGCATACAAAGTGTTGGAGAATAGTGGCATAAGAAGAAGAAGGTGGATAGGCAACACTATGAGCCTTACATCAAGGCCAGATTCTTGAGTCAGCTCACAAGAGTCTTTCCCTTCAGATACTTGAAAGATGAGTATGCTACACTTATGAAATTGATCATGAAGTACTTCAGCTGTGAGGGGAGGTTCTCTCGACTATATGCCTATCACATCCGGTTGCTCATGCACTTTACCAGGGTGAGGATGATGAACCTCCCATTTTTCATATGTAGGAACATAGAGAGGATGAACACCTTCATGTTGCATAAGACCCCTCAGCAGCAGCTTAACAATGTGTATCACTTTGCTCTTATCCGGATTTTGGTAGATCATCAGTTGGGATTGCAGGGCATTGCTTAGGAGGGCTTCATCTCCCGTGACTTCTTCAGCACATCACAGGTACTATCAGAGCCAATGCAGGAGGTTGGTGGTCCTTCTCATCAATATGAGCATCATGAGACCACTACCATGCCAGTTTTTGTTACATATCGGAGAGGTAGTAGGCACTTGTTTGTAGCAGTAAAGCGAGTGTTATCTCCACTCAAGATGGAAGGGGCCTTGCTTCCGGCATCAGCGACACAGGTATTAGACAAGGGCAAGAAGCCCGTGCATGATGAGGGGCCATCAGGTGTACAGGAGACCGATGTCATCCTCATTCAGGATGATGAGGCAGAGGCAAAAAATGCCCAACTTAGGATGACCATTCAGGAGCAAAACACGGAGATCCAAGACTTGATATTCAATTTGGAGAGGGCTAGATGGATCATCAAGTATCTAGAGCAGAGGAACAAGCAGCTTGAGGACCAACAGGCAATCATGGAGCTGCAAAGCATCCGTGAGAATCGACAAGCTGCCCAATAAAGGAGGATCGAGCTCACTACCTTGGAGCAAGAGATCAACAATGATCGTGAGTCATGGCTAGAGCAGGTCAATATCCACCTGGAGAGACTATTGGAGAAGGCCAACAGAGACAAAACCATACTGAGGAGGATGGCTTGTCATTACAGGGCACAGAACATGAGTGCAAAGGCCCGGGTAAGGAGCTTGAAGGCCAAATTGAGCAGAGCAACAAAAGAGGCAAAAGCGCAAGATCGGCTTCGAATCTTGCCTGAAGCTTCTGTGGCCCAGCATAGTGCCTCTTAGAGAACCTCCAGCCCAAATTTCAAGAAATTTGGGACAATTTTGGTCACATGGAATTTTTTTGGCACAAACACAGTTTTTTTCTCTATATGCGCCGCACCACTGGCACGACGCGTAGGATTGGGAGCTCCAAATGAGAAATGGTTTGCATTTTTGGATTCAGCGTTCAAAGTCATGACTACTGGCACTTGGGAAAGAATTTTGGGGATGATTTGAGTCTCCAGGAGGTCAAAAACATCCAAAAAATGGCCTCACTGCCCCTATTTTGACACACAGGAAGCAGTCTTGGGAGAATGAATATTTGGAGGGGAAAATGAGCTCCAAATTCAAAAATTCCACTTGGGTTGGAAAGTAGACAGGACAGGCTTTCCAACAAGCACACGTGAACACATTTTGGACTCCTATAAGTGCCTCAAAACCGTCTTCAAAGTGGTGCGGTGCATACAGAAAATGGCGTGGGGCATATAGGAAAAAAGCCCCAAATTGCCTCTGTTTCGTGAAATTTCGATTCGCGACTTTTCATAAGTGGGCCCTCTCATCTACACTTCACTTTTTTGACACCAAAGGTGACTTTTAAAGTACTTTTACTCTAGATGGGCATCTCTCCAAGTGGCAAAGGAAGGCAAAGGGTCACCCAAGCCATTTGTCATGTTTGTGGCGCTGCACCTGTAGCTGATGTTTGGCTCTCCACCTTCATTTTGTAATGATTTGAGTAACTTCCAACCCTTGGGAATTATATCTCTTCATGGAACATTCTATATATTGTATACAAACCATTTGCAAAGGGTTGGTTGGCTTGTAACTTCTGGGAGACTATGGGAAAGAAACTTTGTTTCTTCATTGTATATTTTTTACAGAGGATTAATGAAAGGCAACGACTTTGTTTCATGAGATTCATGTGGTTGTGAGTGCAACAAATGTGTCTCTTATGTTTCATATGTATCTTTTTATGTTTCATAGCTCATTTCATATTCATTTCCGATGAAATTTTCTAAGTTAGATAAGGTAGAATTCAATTTTGTTGCTCTGCCTGTGGGAAAATTTCATGTTAAGTGTTCTTCTTCTGTTGAAAAGGATTCATGTTGCCCATGCCCTTTTCACCCTCCTAAGCAATCTCTCCATTCTGCGTTGCTTCAAACTAAATTGCTAGACTCTCCACCTATCTTGCCTCACGAAGTAATCTGTGCCTTTGTATTAAATTCTCTGTTTCATTGAGGTCCATTGGTCCCATACCATCCCAGAAACACAGTCATTCATAAAAATCACTTCTTGTATCCATATTCACTTACTAGCCTAAGATAAATTGTTCACTGTAAGTCATCTCAGGCCATTTCATTTATCTATCGACTGAGTGTGACTCGGAGAGAGTCCTCTCTTGTTCTGGTAGGGCTAGCTACCAGACTGAGCTTGGTTTGTGGTTACCTTGAATTTTGCCTTCCTTCAGCCTAAGTGGATTTAGGTGCTAACAACTCCTACACCAAACAGTCTCAGGTCTAATTGGGACTTCTTACGAGGGAGATCCCTGACATGTTGGCGGGTCCAGCACCATCAACATTTCTGGCGCTAGAAGGAGGGCTAGATGACAAGCTGTGTCCTTTCATCCTCTTTTGAATCTTTGCATATATATCATGGAGTCTTGTACTCTTCTCCCTCCACGATGTTTTTCGCATGCCGAATATGTTACCATCACGAGGGAGTTTTTTGATCTCTTGTCCACATACACGTATGATGGTGAAGGTGAAGTGGCCTGGCTTGGGTTCTTACATGACTTCCTTTCCTTGCTTCATGAGGAAGATGGATGTTCTAACAAACATGTCAGTTTGCAGCTTGCATACACACTTCGAGAATCTCCACATCGGTGGTTGTGTAGCCTATTGGCTGACAATGTGCACTCACTTGAGCACTTCTATGATGTCATTGAAGACACTTTTTATCATTTTGATCTAGAACATCTTGACCAAAAATGGTTACAACAATGGAAGGCTCTGCATCAATCGCCTATGGATTTTTGGTAGTGCTTCCTTGATTTGCAGTTTCAAGCTCCGAAAAGCTCGATGAAATTTTTCTATCTTTGGGATTGATTCAAGTATTTCCTTAAGAAATATCCCGATCCAAAGAAGAATTTTGAACTCAATCCTTGCTCATTATTCTTCAGTGATGGAGCTGCACAATCACAAATAGATGCGGTCACTGTCACAAGTGACTGTCCTCTGTCCCCTCATAAAACTGCTCCACCACTGCATAGTGATGTAGGAGATCATGCTCACACATCTGTTCAGCTATCACATCCTCCCAACATCACTTCACTTAATTTTCACGCAAATTTGGTTGTGATTCCATCGAGTTTTCATATGCATTTTGTACCACAACCTCTGTCTTCATACTCGGTTGTTCCTCTAGATGATACTCTCTTGTGTTCATCCATTCCAGACTCTACACTTGTTGTTAACGAGGATCAAGCCATCGACGAAGTTGGTGTTGCACAACCAACATGCGCTGTCATTCATGAAGAGTATGATTGGGAGCTTGAGCATCAACACTCGGTGAAGGATGACTCCCTTCCATCAAAGCCCCCTCCGTTATTTCCTGACATCTTTGGTGAACTTGCCATCCATGATTTCGCATGTGTATCTTCATCTATGGATGAACCCATTGTTGGTCACTTGCAGGACACGCTGGATGTTAGTCCATCATCCAAGAGGATAAGTTAATCCACTTGAACTTTCATATGCCCTTTTTGGAAACACAAAGGATGAATTTGTGCAGTTATCATCTAACCCTTTATTTGATTCATCAAATCGTGAGAATGCTGATGAAATCATTGATTTTTCTGATTGTGGTTGTTGTGATCCATTTACTCCCATATTCGATCACGATCATGTTTCAATCATAGTTTATTTTCAAAGCCATCAGTTTATGATGATCTATCTAAAAATGAAGTCGAAACACCCCAGACTGTCGAGGCACTTTAGCTCGAGCTAATGGTTATGTTAGGCCCTCGCTGCAATGAGTTTGGTTTCACTTCTGATCAAGAAATTGTTCAATCACCCGATGCTCCTCATCACTCATATGTATGCATTGAAAATCAATCTCACACATAGATCATGCTTCCTCCACTCGAACTGCACAATCCCATCGCTCATGCATTGGAGGAATCTTACATTGCAAGCACACGTGAATGGCACAAGTTGTCTTTGTTTCTTCCGTTTTCTTGCATGTCACAGTCAAGAGTGTTCGTATGCTTCACAGCTGCACGCATTGTCGCACAACACCATGATAAGTCCATGGACCACATGTCATGTACTTGCACTCACTTATGTCATGTGCATTTTGTCTTTAATGTTATATCTTCTTGCTTGTTGGTTCGCATAACCGGGTTTCTCACAAACCAATCCTTCACCAACATGGGTCAACCAATGTGCCAGTGGCTGCATTGGAAATATCACTTCACATGATCAGACCCATGCAATGTTAGCTTAGGAGTAGGAGTAGTGTTTGCTTTCAGTTTTTTTTTCTTGCATGCTTGTTTGTTTAGTTTCTTTGCATGTTTAATTGTCCGCTTTCTTGTTTTCTTACTGACTTTGCTTTCGCGTTTACTTTTGCTTCCTCTTTTCTTTGTTGTTTGTTTGCTTGTTTTTGTTCGTAGGTTAGTTTCACATGAAACCATGCACGACTCTTGAAACAAGTTGGGTAAAGTACAAGAGGCCTTGTACAACTATCACTACTTAGTTATCTATCATCCTGCCTCTATATGAAGAACTTGTTACCTTTTGGTCCATGATACATCGATGGAAAATACGTACTATCCGAAGTGAACCTTGGTGAAAACACAACACTTGTGCGCTAACTAGTATCACCTACTCTAATCGGTTGTTTTTGGGTTAATCCTTGTTAGCTCAGTCAAGTAGAGTAAGGTGAGGGGGAAAACCTTGACAAGCATGTCAGAGGTATATAATAAACTACTTCTCTGAAGGAAAAACCTCTTCTACTCTCAATAAGTTGGGATCCCTCTTCCGCCTCTAAAATGAATAAGTGTTATGCACAGTTATGAACAAAATGAAAAATGAAAAATTTCAAAAATGAAAATTAATAAGGCGAAAGGAGAGAAAGGCTTCCTGTGCAGAGAGGTGATGCAAGTAACTCTGTCAGGGTACTGACCAAACTCACTGACAGCAAAGCGATGCTTGTGTTCCTGTCTGACTCCACTAGGGTACTGTCGAGGCCTGCTGGCAGCAGAGCAACACCAGAGATGAAACTAAGACTCTGACGAATATACTGCTTATGCACCAATATACCCCTCAACCCCAATCAAAACAACTTTGTTGAATTGGCTTAGAATGTGTGTCGGCCGACCAAGAGCTTGGCAAATGGTAC
This sequence comes from Pinus taeda, assembly GCA_000404065.3. Taxonomy (NCBI): domain Eukaryota; kingdom Viridiplantae; phylum Streptophyta; class Pinopsida; order Pinales; family Pinaceae; genus Pinus; species Pinus taeda. The sequence continues at coordinate 68,301 of APFE031334853.1, read as the reverse complement.
ACCTTACAATCAAGAAAGTGTGGAAACCAAGATGACCAGAGAAATGAACAATACTTCCGGAGGTGTTAGACTTGCTTCTCACGAACAAGGTCCATTAAGAGAACTAGATTTCTACAAGTGTCTCACCAAGTGTTGTAGTGGATACAACCACTCTTTGAAATTTTACCTAAGCTTTGTTTTGGAGCCTCTCTACCGACCATCCTCAGCAACATGTCTTTCACTGTCAAGCACATCAACTTCAGCTGTTTCATAGAGTCTTGTTAGTCTGTGCATGTAAGTTTGTTTCACCCCCTTCATAGGTTGCTTTCCAGACTTAGTGTCAAGTGTTGGTTGAGCAACTCCCTCTGGGAATTGTGAAATTTTAGAGGGGAATCAACATTCCCTGTAGAAATTGCTCAAACCTAGTTGGACACCCAGCTAGGCTCCATAATTATGTAATTCTTCTTGACAGTCTTCATCTAAAAATTTGTGCAATTCATCCCAGGACAGCTGCTCAACCCAGAAATTGCGCAATTCTGGGCAACAGTCACCTGTTTCTCCTAGAAATTACGCAATCCCTCTGGGACAACCCCCCCAACAGCTAGTAGAAATTGTGCAAATCTAGCTGGGCATCCTGTTCCTCTCAAAAATTGCGCAATATAGTTAGACAACCTTCCATCTTAACTAGGAAAGATGCTCAGTCCAGAAATTTCACAATCCCTCTAGGACAACCATCTCTGCTCAGCCCAAACTGTGCAGATTTTCATCCCAGGCTCGTAGACCAATGCATGTGCCTTCAGGTTGACTAGTTCCCTCCAGGATCGAGAAAAACTAATTTGCATGCATGGACTACTTCTCCTAAGGCACCATGCAAAGGCATCATTTGATTTAGGGATCTATTTTTAGTAGCTGGAAGTTACATGTAAGGATCCCTTCAAAAACCTCCATCCAAGTGTTGCTTTTCCTAGATTTGTGGCATGCACATCACAACCTTGATTTTATCAAAACTCATCAACCAGACAATACAGAGCTCATTCCTCACATTGACCTTGCAGCTCTGACATCCCACATTGCATCTAGGAGTCGTCGTTACATTCAGCTCAACTATCTTGGGGTAAGCTTGCCTTTCATGTCTCGCGCTGTGCTTCTGTTTCTTTTTGCGAGTGTTGTCTGCTTGATTTCAGTGAACACTTGCTGTCGTTTTGATGTATGTTAGCTTGTAGAAGCACCATTTCAATTTTTGTTCACATCTCACTGTTGTCGCATGCATGGCACTGTTTTGCACAAATGGTCATCGTTGCGATTACTCGCTTCACACACATGCATGCTTTCCCATTTTCTAAATCTTGCACTTGTTGTTTGCATGAATGATCATTTGCTCTTGTTTGCACTCATCTTATCATGCATTCACACTTCTCATGTTTTCAGTCGCCCGTCGGCTAGACTAGGATGCCTTGGCCCGAACCGTGCCTTTTCCGGCTAGCACTGTGCATTTTCGGAAGCGAAGGCTTAGCCTTCCCTCCAAAAAATGCGGAAGTATAGCTAGGCACTGACCTCCAGCCATGCATTTCACAATTCTTGGAGGTAGTGTCCTGATGGCCTCAGAAACTGTGCAATGCAGTTTGCTGGTTGCATGTCATTGCTGACTTAAATTACGCATTGTGTAGTTTTAGTCCTTAGCAGGCTAGGCTAAACTATGCATTGTGCAGTTCTAGCAGTCGGTTGACCTACTGATAGCCCAGACTGTGCCTTGCGTAGTTTTGGTAGTTAGTCTCCCGACCTCCTGGCGGAAATTGTGTAACCTTCATGATCAGTCACACAGGTATGTTGCAAGTCAGTTCTCAAGTTCGTTTTGGTTTTCGACTGACAGATTTCTTGCCATGTGCGTTTCCATGCCTCCATGTATCACAGGTGTTCATCTACCTCTCAATAGCACAGGTACAATGGTTTCAAGGAGAGAAGAGTCGAAGACCTTGTTCAGAGCACGCTTGGGGATGCATTCGGTTAAGTGTTTATGAACTTGCCTACCCATGAAGACATTGAGTTGTCCATAGACAAGGACATCAAGATATGATGGCAACAAGCAGCACCATCAACACCAGCTGAGGTAGCATACCAGATGCAATGAATAGAAGAGGAAGGTTTCTGACAACATAGAGGCAGAACAAAATTGCAACCTCAAGCAGATCCACTTGTGATGAAAGAAAATTTGGATACTCAGGCTATGAGGTGACGGTGCAACATGAAGATTGCGTGAAGGCAAAGAATGGAAAAGAGAAGGAGTTACATGTGCTGAAGCAACAACTCAAGGAAGAACAAGAGTTGCGTAGACGAGAGAATGAGTTGCAATGAGAATAGGTACAACAGGGGGCACAACTTGCACTCATGGATGAAACTGCGCCTGTACAAGTTATAGATCCATCCCAGCAGCTAGCACGGAGTAGACAATGTGAGAATTGTTGTTGATCGCATGCAAGGGAATGCAACAACATGCATATCATTGTGTGCACGCATGCGATCCCACCCATTCGACACTCTCACCAAGGCGAAGACAAGAAGTAAGGCCAACTGGAGATGAACATGTAATCTGATAAGTTGATGTGAATGGCCACCAACACATGCTTGGAGAGCATCATAGACACTATGCATCAACATGTTTCCGATTCGGTCCACCAGGATGACCATGCACATGCTATAAGACGAGTTGGACAAAGGAACCATGTAAGTGCACCTGGATGCAACGAAGGCAAGAGTTCGCTTCAGCAAGATGTCACCATTGAGCGCACGGACACCATCATGAACAACCAAGCTTGGCATCATCTCACCACCTTCTACCATCACAAGCAAGTCAAATAGTTGGTCTCACCACAACAGTCCGAGTGTTAGTGATGTCTTGCATGGATTTCTTAAGCCATTTTGTCTCACATGGGCACATATGAATTTTAATGTAACGTCTTGTCAAGTGGAAGTTCAAATGTCGATAGTTGGATGTAACATTCATAGAGTAGATGAAGATTCATGAGGGTAGATGAACTGTCACAAAGGGGAATGTCAAGGGCCACCCCACCCTTTGCTATAAATAGTTCCTCATAACTCTTTGTAAAGTCTTTTGGTCAGCAAGATTCCAATAGGAGTATCTTAGAGAAAGCTTGGACAATATTGTAATGAGCCTTGGCTTCTCCACTGTGCAGAGCTAGTATATCTCTTTGGAGGAGTAGGCAATGGTGACTGTAACATTCTGATGTCAGAACTAGTGGTTGTACATGGATGTATTGTATGACTAGAACTTGCACTTATTAATATAATAGAGCTAACATGTTTCATGCATATGTTGTATTGTATTCCAGCTATGTTGTTTACTCTAAATGATATATGTATCTATTTTATTACGCATGCATGTATGGTCTATTTTGTATAAGTATGTACGAATCTTACTGAAATGTGTTGATTGGTTTAACAATCACTTTGGATTGTTAGCTAACTTCCTTTCCAGTTTGTGATGCATCTTCGCTCGTGTGTTCCCTTCTGAGCCGCGTGACAACACAGGCTTCAAGGGGCGCACTCACCCCACTCTCAGTGTGTTAGAACCGTTCATGCACCTTCCTTGTCTTGCCGCAGCTGTCACAACCTTGCTACCAACAAGGACATCTTACTTTCCTCTGTTTGAAACCGTAGTCAAGGCAATATTGCACGACCCACTACTAGGAATCCTTCACCAAACAGTCTGAGGTATAATTGGGACTTCTTACAGGGAGATCCCCTGACATGTTGGCGGGTCCAACACCATCAACATTTCTAGTGCTCGAAGGAGGGCAGATGACAAGCTGTGTCCTTTCATCCTGTTTTGAACCTTTGCATATCTATCATGGAGTATTGCACTCTTCTCCCTCCACGATGTTTTTCGCATGCTGAATATGTTCAATCACGAGGGAGTTTTTTGATCTCTTGTCCACATACACGTATGATGGTGAAGGCGAAGTGGCTTGGCCTAAGTTCTTACATGACTACCATTCCATGCTTCATGAGGAAGATGGATGTTTTGACGAACAAGCTAGTCTGCTGCTTGCATACAGACTTTGTGAATCTCCACATCGGTGGATGTGCAACATATCGGCTGACAACGTACACTCAGTTGAGCACTTATGTGATCTCATTGAAGAAACTTTCTATCATTTTGATCAAGAACATCTTGACCAAAAACTGTTACAACAACAGATAGCCCCACATGAATCGCCTATGGATTTTTGGCAGTGCTTCCGTGATTTACAGTTTCAAGCTCAGAAGAGCCAGATGAAATTTCCTATCTTTGGGACCAATTCAAGTATTGCCTTAAGAAATCTGTGCATCCAAAGAAGAAGTTTGAAGTCAAGCTTCGCTCATTATTCTTCAGTGATGGAGCTGCGCAATCACAGATGAATGTGGTCACTGACTGTCCACCGTCCCCTCATAGAAAAACTCCACCACTGCACAATGATGCGGGAGATCATGCTCACACATCTATTCAGTTGTCACATCCTCCCAACATAACTTCTCTTAATTTTTGTGCAGATTTTGTTGTGAGTCCATCGAGTTGTCATATACATTTTGTACCACAACCTTTATCTTCATACTCGATTGTTCCTCTAGATGATATTGTCTTGTGTTCTTCCATTCTGGACTCTACACTTGTTGTTAATGAGGATCAAGCCATCAACGAAGTTGGTGTTGCACAACCAACATGCACTGTCATTCATGAAGAGTATGACCGGGAGCTTGAGCATCAACACTCGATGAAGGATGACTCCCTTTCGTTTGAGCCCCCTCTATTCTTTCTTGACATCTTTGGTGAACCTGCCATCCATGATTTTGCATGTGTATCTTCATCTATGGATGCACCCATTTTTTATCACTCACGAGACATACCGGATGTCAATCCATCATTCGAAAATGGAGAGGATAAGTTATTCATTGAAAATCCACTTGACCATTCATCTAACTTTTCAGGAAACACAGAGGATGAATTTGTTCGCTTCTCATCTACCCCTCTATTTGATTCATTAGATCATGAGGATGCTGATGAAATCATTTATTTTTCTGATCATGGCTATCGTGATCCATTTACTCCCATATTCGATCACGATCATGTTTATACTGCAGTTGATTTTCCGAAGCCACTGGTTTATGATGATCTATCTAACGATGAAGTCGAAACACCCCAGACTGCCTAGGCACTTCAACTCAAGTTGATAGTTATGTCAGGCCCTCCCTGTCATGAGGTTGGTTTCACTTCTGATCAAGAAATTGTACAATCACCTGATGCTCCTCATCACTCATCTGTATGCATTGAAGATCAATCTCACACATAGATCTTGCTTCCTCCACTCGAACTGCATGATCTCATCGATCGTGCATTGGAGGAATCTTACATTGCAAGCAGACGTGCATGATGCAAGTTGTATTTGTTTCTTCCATTTTCTTGCATGTCATAATCAAGAGTGTCCATATGTTTCACAGTTGTACATAGTGTCACACAACAACATGATAAGTCCACGGACCACATGTCATATACTTGCACTCACTTATGTTCGGTGGACACTTTGAAACATGAAGTGTGTTTGTCTTCATTGTTATATCATTCTTGCTTGCTAGTTCACATAACCAAGTTGCTTGCAGACCAAGCCTTCACCACCATGGGTCAAGCATTGCACTCGTGGTTGCATTAGAAATATCACCTCACGTGATCAGGCCCATGCATTGTTAGCTTAGGAGTAAGAGTAGTGTTTTCTTTCAGTTTGTTTGCTTGCGTGCTTGTTTATTTACTTGCTCTGCATGTTTGTTTGTCTGCTTTCTTGTTTTCTTACTCAGTTTGCTTTTGAGTTTACTTCTGCTTCCATGTTTATTTGTTGTTTGTTTGCTTGTTTTTGTTCGTAGGTTAGTTTCGCATGAAACCATGCACAACTCTTGAAACAAGCGAGGGTAAAGTACAAGAGGCCTTGTATAGCTATCACTACTTGGTTATCTATCATCCTGCCTCTATATGAAGAACTTGTCATATTTTGGTCCATGATACGTCAATGGAAAATACGTACTGTTCAAAGTGAACCTTGGTGAAAACACAACGCTTTCATGCTAACTAGTATCACCTACTCTCGTCAATTGTTTTTCGGTTAATCCTTGTCAGTTCAGTAAATTAGAGTAAGGTGAGGGGAAAACCTTAACAAGCATGTTAAAGGTATATAATAAACTACTTCTCTGAAGGAACAACCTCTTCTTCTCTCAATAATTCGGGATCCTTCTTCTGCCTCTGAAATCAATAAGTGCTATGCATAGTTATGAAGAAAATGAAAATGAATAAGGTGAAAGAAGAGAAAGGCTTCCTGAGTAGAGAGGTGATGCAAGTAACTTTCCCAAGGTACTGACCAGGCTCGCTGGTAGTGGAGTTATGCTTGTGTTCCTGCGTGACTCCGTTGGGGTACTATTTAGGCCAGCTGGCAACAGAGCAACACCAGAGATGAAACCAAGACTCTGACAACTCTACTGCTTGTGCACCAATATACCCCTCAACACCAACTGAAACAACTGTGTTGACTTGACTTGGAATGTGTGTCGACCGACCAAGAGCTTGGTAGATGCTACATCTTACAATCAAGCAAGTGTGGAAACCAAGATGCCCAAATAAATGAACAATACTTCCTGAGGTGTTAGACTTTCTTTTCACAAACAAGGTCCATTCAGAGAACTAGAGTTCTACCAGTGTGTCACCAAGTGTTGTAGCGACTACATCCGCCCTAAAATTTTTTACCTCAACTTCGTTTTAGAGCCTCCCATCCGACCATCCTAAACATCATGTCTTGCACTATTAAGCACATCAACTTCAGTTGTTTCATAGAGTCTTGTCAGCCTATGCATGCAAGTTTGTTTCACTTACTTCACAAGATGCTTTCTGGATTTAGTGTCAAGTGATGGTTGAGCAGCTCCCTTTGGGAATCGCGCAATTCTGGAGGGGAACCAACCTTCCCTCCAGAAATTGCGCAAACCCAGCCGGGCTCCAGAATTGCGCAATTCTTCCTGATAGTCTTCCTCTAAAAAATTGCACAATTCATCCTAGGACAGCTGCTCAGCCCAAAAATTGCACAATTCTTCCTGATAGTCTTCCTCTAAAAAATTGCGCAATTCATCCCAGGACAATAGCTTAACCCAGAAATTGCGCAATTTTGGGCAGTAGTCACCTGTTGCTCCCAGAAATTGTGCAATCTATCTGGGACAGCTAGCCCAACAACTAGTAGAAATTGTGAAAATCCAGCTAGGCAACCTGTTCCTCTCTGAAATTGCACAATCCCTC
>APFE031334853.1:35963-57358 GCA_000404065.3 Pinus taeda | reverse complement strand
TTGCTCAAGCCATTTTGTCTCACATGGGCACATATGCATTGTAATGTAACGTCTTGTCAAGTGGAAGTTCAAGTGTCAATAGTTGGATGTAACAGTCATAGAATAGATGAAGATTCATGAGGGTAGATGAACTGTCAAAAAGGGAAATGTCAAGGGCCACCCCTCCCTTTGCTATAAATAGTCCCTCATAACTCTTTGTAAATGCTTTTGGCCAGCCAAGCTTCCAATAGGAGTATCTTAGAGAAATCTTGGAAAGTATTGTAACAAGCCTTGGCTTCTCCACTGCGCAGAGCTAGTATATCTCTTTGGAGGAGCAAGTGGTGGTGACTATATCGTTCTATTGTGGGAAACTAGTGGTTGGAATGGATGTATTGTATGAGTGGAACTTACACTTCTCAATATAACAAAGCCAACACGTTTCATGCATATGTCGTATTGTATTCCAACTATCTTGTTTACCCTAAATGATATATGTGTCTGTTTTCTTCCACATGCATGTATGGACTATTCTGTATAAGTATGTATGAATCTTACTGAAATGTGCTAATTGGTTTAACCATCACTTTGGATTGTTAGCTAACTTTCTTTCCATTTTGTGATGCATCTTCGCTCATGTGTTCCCTTCCAAGCCGCTTGCTATCATAGGCTTCCAAGGGGTGCACTCACCCCACTCTCCGTGTGTTAGAACCATTCATGCACCTTCCTTGTCTTGCCACAATTGTCACACCCTTGCTACGAATAGGGACATCTTACTTCCCTCTATGTGAAACCGCGGTCAAGGCGATACTACACAACTCACTGCTAGGACTCCTACACCAAACGATTTGAGGTCTAATTGGGACTTCTCACCGCGGAGATCCCCTGACATGTTGGCGGGTCTAGCAATGTCAACAACATCCTCAAAGAGCATCAAATCCCAGATGATTACCCAATCCTCCATTCCTTCTTCCCAAGTGAGGACAAGAATGTTGTGTCTATCTCTCCCTCCCAACTAGGGAAGATATGCCCATTCCTGTAAAGGAATGTACCCAAGCTTCCTCTGATTAGGGACTTTCCCAAGCTCCCTCTTAATTCAAGACTTGTCAGAGATCACTCTTGACTTGGGACTCTCCTTTTCATCAACAACTTCTTCTTCTTGGGTCCTTTAGTTGCTTGATAAATTTATTTCCTTGATGTCATGAAATTTAGCCAAGTTTCTTCCTTGTAGGGCATTAGCCATTAATCACTTTCCTTCATGGTTCGTCATGCCATTCCTTTCTTCATGGAAAGTGGCATTCTTGGTACATATCTGGAACCTTATTTATATGGCTACTTATTCCTTATCATGATTCTTTCAGGAATTTCAATCCACCACATGAATGCTAGTTGTACTTGCACTTACAACTCTTGTTTCGATAGCCCTGCATGAACTCATCCACATATTATTCAAGAAATCCAAACATAACATTAAAGCAAATAGTATCTTACGATATGGCTCTTCATCATGACATATTCCTGTAGGTATCAACATCCTACATACATATTGACACATCTCCCAAAAAAATCCTTTGTCAAGGGTCTCCATATTTTTCATATTCTCATCGGAGTATTCATATCTTTCTAGAATATTTCCTAGTCAAATCTTATTGGTATTTTGGATGTTGATCGCCTTTATCATGGTTCCATATCTCACGATATTTTCCTCTTACACATTCCATTCCTAGGAGCTTCCAATCAGAGTTCATTAATTGTAGTCAACCACCTCATACTTCATATGAGGACATATTATGTTGATTTCATCTAGTGTGACTTATGCCTTCTTGCATATTTTCAGAGGAGGAGATCATTTTCCCTTGATCGTGCTTCTCAATATAGAAGTAGTGATCCATGTTACCTGCAACCATACGACATAAATTTATAATTTTAAATACAATAATACATACCTCATTTATCTTTAGGTCATCTAGGCCTATTTCAACAACTTCCTTGATTGAAGTGTCTTCAACCCCTTGATCTGCTTCATCTCTCATGTCATCTACCATCATCCATGAATTCCACAAGTTGGAGTTCCTGATGAAACACTTGATTCCTTTCTAGATTAGTGCACCCTCTTATGAGGATTCCATCAGAGAATCTTGAGGATCTTGCATATCCTTATCTGGCAGATGTTTCCTTTTTGACTTGATGTATGATAAGCCTTGTCCTGGATGACTTCATATTTTCCTTCAATGTCCATTGAGGTTCCCAAGAGATATATCCTTCATGTTTGACTACCATGGATTTCATTCCTTCTGTCCTTCATTATTCCCATGGTGATGTCACGAGCTCCTATTTCTAATGCTTCCATGATGCCACAATGCATCTTATTATTTATCATGGTCATATCTATAACAAAATATTTAGGAGCTTATGATAAGACTCTTTTGTGGGGGATACCATCTCAATCATAGTAGAGCTCTGTTACTCCCTCTTTCCTTGGCCATTTTCTTTAGCTTCCTCGATTGTTCGAGTGATATGAGCCTTCTTTCCATAACCTTGAATCTTATCTATATTGTTTGGTCTTGTTTGAGGACCAAAATTCCCTTTCCTTTTTGCAAATGTTTGAGTCCTTTAACCTTCAACACTTTTGCCCTCAACTTGTCTTTTTCTATCTAGCATATAGACCACAAGTTGTCAAATGAGGTAAATTTAGTGCATTTAAGAACAATGATGACTATCTTCTTATCATCTCTCCCATATCTCCCAATTTAGAGCTTATAAATATATCCCTTCATTCTTTGATACCTTCAACTTCGTGTAGATTAGGTCTAAGTGATATGACCTTATTTACTACATTTTCATAGAATATATCTTCTAGCATTTCATATATTCTTTGATGTCTCCTCTGCTACATAGGGATGAGAGGACCTTTGACTAATTTCATAAGAATCCTATGAGTCCCTTGATCCTTTTCCATGTATTTAAATAATGCTTGTCCTTCAGAGAATTTTCCATATATATCAATGAATTCTCTTTCAGGGACTTAGAATGAAAGATTCTTACTTGGCAAGTGAATATGGAATCTTCAACTTGATGCTTCCTTGAATGATCTTCTTTATTGGGTAAGGACGAGATCCTTGCTTGATTTCATTGATGAACTAATACTTGACACCAATGAAATCATACTTTCTTTGAGACCTTCTTATACTACCATAGAATATCATTGCTTAAGCCTTTTTGTCTTCAAGATACTTTGATTCCTTTCATATCTAGTTCTTGTGATTATTGATATACTTGAGATGACACTATATTGCTATCACACAAGTGGAATATAGAACTTTGTAGCATACTATCGAAGTTAGCAGCATCGTGTCAACATTGATCATCACTTTATAACAACGAGACCTGACACTACTTGCCCGTGATAGAGGTGATGTTATAGTAGATCAGTATTGAGATACTTTTCTTGAGGAGGCTTGAGGATATTTTTCCTAGATGCAACATTTCTCCAAATTGTGACTGAGGTAATCTGATATTGAGATTAAGTATGAGTTATCAAGCTGAGGAAGAGTGTGGTAACCATCGAAACTTCAACATGAAGTATGCTGAGACTGTGTTGATGAGATACTAAACATTACACTTTTATGTGACTGTAATACAGTCTGAATTCTATTCTTCTTATCAATATCATTCAATGAACTGTGGCACTATGATTCGAGCTTATCACTGACTTGAATATTCCTGTGGCATATCACTGTAGTATCAACTATATTTGGACCATACTTCATCGTGTGACTTGAACCGAGAGGGTGGCAGAAATATGAAGTTATTTATTGTGATATGTATGTCGAGATCACAACTTCAAAGACACATCAAGCTGTTTTGAGATAATTCCATTTTCAAGACTTGTTCCCTTAGATTAGATTCCCTTCTTGGAATGTCACTGTAACTGAATTCCCTTGACTGAATCATAGATTTGATACCATGTTGAGAATTGAGGTAGGGTAGAGTTTAATTCAAATTCTCTTACATGATAATTTCTTGTGTTATATCTTTATTTATTATATTTTTTTCATCATTATTACAGTACTCAATACATCAAACAACTATCAAAGCAATAACATCAATGACACAATTGTTAGGCTCCAAGCTAGGGCTAAAACCTCTCCCTCCTGGAGAGGAAAACTCGGAAGCAAATCTTCTTATGTATTTTCAATTGACAAGTACCATTACCAAGAAACTGACCCTTGACTTCAGTATGCCTTCAAAACCTTTTCACTTTCCTTTTCTACCCTTCTTGGCCTCTCCTAATTCAATCCTTCTTTTCTGCACTATACTATACTTGTTCCTTCAACTATGCTTAGAGAAACTCGGTCTCTATTTCGGTGGCCCTAAATAAGGTACTCTTTCTTGACTCTCTTCAATATACTGTCAATACTTTTCTGCACCCTTAAAGTTACACCATGAATCCAAGGTTGAGCTCTGTAAGTGTCTCAACTCTTTAGTATCGGATCAGAGTTCACTTGTTGAGTAGATTCCTCCTTCACATTCATGTCTTGAGACTTATCTCAGAAAGTAATTCCATTCTTCACACTTTTCCACAGAACTAAACTCGGTGGATGAGAACCAAAATAATGGTATATTTATCCTTCTTTCCTTCGTTGTCGTCCTCTTCTATTTCATTCTTTTTGTGGTTCTTCAATAGCACACTGTAATCACATAACTTATCCGAACTTCATGGTGCCAAATGATGCCGTTGTCTATTTATATATACAGATAGTCTTACTACTTCTAGGCCGACATGACCTTTTGCTAGGAAGCTGACTTGGACAAGTGTGTAGGCCGACATGTATAAGGTAGGATCTTCAACGTGTATTGAGCCATCTTCAAGGAGCAATATGAAAAGGTTTTGAGGCATACTTTTACATCAATAATTTGTCCTGTGAGTGTAACATCATTTCATATACATGTCTTCTTTAATTATATTTATGACAAGATGACAAATCCCTAAAGACATCAAGAAGAAGCCTTTGGCCTATAATAAAAACTCATTTATCATGAAACCCATGAGACAAGTATTACAAAAATACATTTTATTATCTTTGTCTTCATGATTACATAATTCACAATTACAAGTCATTATGAAGACCGAACCTAGTTACATTCTACAACAAAGTATAATAGTTGAGAGTGGATAGAGAGAAAATATAGAGGGTTTGTGTATTGTAGTAGGTTTTGCACCACATGTCTCACTCCTTTGTTCTTGCATCCATTTCCATTCAGAGAAAGAGAGAGGAGAGTAGTCTCAGCTTCCAGGTGAGTTTTTTGTCGTAAAGGTTTTCTAAATCATATCTTAGGTTTATTGTGGTTTATGAGTTTTACTTCATTATTTTCTATTCTCTATATTTTATCTATTGAATGCACAAACATAACACAATAATTAACGAATCCATAAATCTAAAGAAATAATAGCCCTCATACTATAGATTTGTATTTTCAAATATATTTTAATAAATCTATTATGACAAATTATCTAGTAAATTATCTATAACAATTTATAGATAAGTTAGAAGAATTATCTTCCAATTATCATTACCATAAATTAAAATTGATAGATAAATTTATCAGATAATTATTAAACATGCTTGCTTCCCTAGAAAAAAGATTAAATCTCTGGATTGTTGCAGTCGCTAGCCGTTTAAGGCGCTACTAATTTACTTCCATGGAAGCATAGCCGTTGTTTTAAAGAAGTGCTACCAAATATAAATTGTGACCTTTGAAATTAAAATATTTAAAGTTTGGAAATTCTTAAAGCAAAAGGCAATATCTAATATTCGTCATATTAAAGATGTTTTTTATTGAGGATATATAAAAAATGATTCACGAATTAAAAGCCAGGATGGATTGCCACATTAAAAAGTTTTATCAACAGTTAACTCTTGATACAATGGAAGTCCTGTTATGATCTCATTATTAATGATTGAAAGTATTAGCGTGGAGCCATTAATAATTAGTGGAATTAAAAGAAGTTCGAATTCGAAGTATTAAAGCGAAAATTCCAAGTAAGAAAAAAGAATATATTAAAGAGTATATATAATTCCAACAAAAAACGTGAAGATTATTAGTTAAAAAAAAGTTTTATATTAAAAATATTATTAAAATAATACTTATATTATAAATTTATTATTATTATTAGTGAAGATAAAAAAATGTGTTTAATTAAAATGTATTATTAAAATAATACCTATAAGTATTAAGATCAAGTGAAATATAACAAAATTTTAGCAAAAATAAAATGCAATCTAATAATGAAGAAGATAGAAGGTTTCTTAAAATGGTAACAAAAGTATTTACATGTTACTTTTGGCAAAAAGTAAAATGTGGCTTAATAATGAAGAAAATATGGTTTCCTAAAACCTTAACAAGAGGGTTTCTTAAAACCTTAACAAAAATGTTTATATGCTATTTAAACTCAAAAAGGCACTTGTACGAAAAAATATTGCTATTTTTATTGATTTTATTCTGGATAATAATTATATTAATATTGAATGTGCAGACTAATTAGTAATTTTTGAGTCAAATATAACTAACAATATAGACTTGCTAGGACAAAAAAAATGATATACACAATTTACCACTGAACATTGGATATTATACTTTTGTATCAAAATTCACTATTAGATCTTTATTTTGTGATGACAATGGCATAATTTTGGGTTCACCAAGGATGGAAGTACTAAGGAGTTTCATCTTATATACAAAGAAGAAGCTTTTGACAGTGTCCTATAAGGAAAAACAATAATATTACAAGACATTACTTACAACCAGATTTAGTAACATCAACAAATCTTAATGATATCTCAAAAACAATTTATCAAGATAATAAAAAGTCACCACAAAAGATGTAAATATTATTTGACAAGGTTATCAGAGATAAAACAGAAGAATTTTCTCACATCAAGAATCATAGTCAAAACTTGATCGCACAGATTAAAAAGTTAAAAGGTAAAAATAATACGCTAAAAACCAAGTTAAAACAACTTATTGATAATGAAGCATCGATATCCTCAGATAAAAGATCCAAGTTGAAGAGAAGGGAACATAAATAGATCTAGTTATATCATGTTTCAAGAAGATTCCAATCCAATTAAAGTAAAGACATTTTCAATGTTGAAGTGTTGGGTATATGCTATATTCTTTGCATGACTATCTTCATGTGTTGTACATTGTGTTGGGCATAATGGGGGCAAAGCTCCCCCTTGCTTGGGGGATTAAGGTGCAATGCTCCCGAGAAGAAATTTTGAGCAGATTTTTTGCATCCATTTTTGGAAGTTTCTGACACGCGGTTTTCAGTTTTAGAAATTTCTGGGTGCATGGTGGTTTTTCCCATGGTTATGTAATTTCAGTTAAAGAGCTATGGTTGTATTCTAATCCAAGGTATTGGATTGGCAGTTTATGGATGTTGTGAGATAGGCATATTGTATTATAATGATGTACAAAAGAGATATACAAAAAACTACTTCTAGATTTCTAGGTTTGGGTTTCCAAGGTAAAATATCTATGTTAACGTGTATGTGTATGGCTAAGGGGTTTTGTTTAGGATTGTGGTAGACGATGTTACAACATGATATTTGCATAATTGATTCTTGTGGTGAAAATAAATGGCAAGCAGTTCAAAGATAAAGATAAAGATATTTAATGGACAAAGTTTTGAGTTGTCGGAGCTCAAATGGAAATTTCTTGGTGGACAGATATCGGTGGATCATTGTGGGGTCATGTTCCACACCGATAAGGATGTCGATAGAAGATTGGACCAAGTTGGATCGAAAGGAAAATAGAAAAATATGGTTGTGTCTCTAATATTTAGTACTATTGAATGTTTTAGGAGAAGCTAAATTGAAGGAATTGTGGGACAAGTTAGGGAATTTCTATCACTCTAAGTCTCTAGTGATAAATTGTTTATGCAGATAAAGTTATAAAACTCAAGGATGAAGGATGGACACTCAATGCTAGAACACAACATTGTGGTAACTCAACTATTATATTTTGATATTAAATTATCAGATGAAGATAAGTGTATAAGTGTGTTGAACTATTTACCAAACTTGTGGGATATTTTGGTTGTCTCCATAGGTAGTCATGCAACTATAAGTTTTTATAAAATAGTCTCATCCTTGTTATTGGAGGATATGAGATGGGAAACCATGGAAATTTAGAACGATGATGCCTTGTCTATAAGAGGACTCTCTAAGAATAGAAATAAAAATAAGTCATCACATGGGAGATCTAAACCTAGAGGAATATCTAAATCTCCAGGGAAATTCCTAAAAGTATGTTGGAGATGTGGAAAAGAAGGGAATTACAAGAAAGATTGTAGATCCAAAATTGTTGAGAAAGGGAAGGGATCCAATGATTTGCCTTCTATAGAATAAAAAACTCCTCAGATGAAGGATGGGATGTGTACTTGGCTTCTTCAAGTACACATGTAGATCACGAGGCATGGATGGTCAACTTAGGCACATCCTTTCACATGACTCCTCATAGGGAGTGTTTTTGTGAGTATGAAATATATGATGGAGGTAATGTATAGATGACTCGACAATCAAAATCATATGATTAGGAAAATTGAAGTTTAAGCTCATGGGTGGAAATATTATAACACTCCTTAGTGTTTTTCATATCCTATTATTATCTAGAACTTTGATTTTTGTAAGCAAGTTGAGTGATGCAGGTGTAAAAACAATGTTTCAAAAGGATACCTGTAGGATGCTGAGGAGAAATGGTATTATTGATGGGAGTTCATATTGAAACTCTATATAAGATTTTAGAAATAAATTTTAGCAATGGGTGCAATAGTTTTGTTGTTCATAATAGTGAAACTAAAGAATATAAAAATCCTATAATCTCTAGAGAAAACACTATGTTGTGGCTTCAAAGAATTAAACATATCGGATAGAAGGACCTTTGAGTACTACATGGTAATGGTATGGTAGAAGGTATGTCCAATTGTTCTCTGTATTTTGATTTCTATGAACATTGTTTATATGGGAAGAAAAACTTGGTAAGCTTCTCATATGGTTCTATGAGGGCAGAGGAATATTATAATTGGTGCACAATGATGTGCTTGAACCTATGTCGATTCCATCACTAAGTATATATTTATATTATGTTTCATTTATAGATGACTTCTCAAGGAATACATGGATTTATTTCTTTAGGAAGAAATCTAAATTATTTTACAAATTCAAAAGAGTTTAAGGATAGCTAATGGTGGAGATATACATGGGATGAATTTGAAGAATTTTGTAAGAAGTGTGGTATAGAAAATAAAAAGACTACGCCATACACACATCAAGAGAATGGAATTTCATAAATGATGAATAGGAAATTGATAAAGAAAGCAAGCAACATGCTCATAGGTGTCGGGTTAGGACATGAATTATGGGAAAAGGTAGTGGACATTGCTTATTACCCAATAAATAGATTTGGCCTTCATTAGTGTTGGATAAAAAGACTCCACGTGAGGAATGGATTGGTAAGAAACCCTCTTCGTTAAACATCACTTGGTATTGGTTGTGATATGATGCAGGAGCATCCAACTCAGCAATTTCATTACATTCTAGTTAACTTAGGGGGTCTTGTGTTTTCAAGGAAGTTGGATTCCTATGTATGTAATCATTAATGTTTTGAGTGATTAGAATAGAAATTAATTAGATATTGTGAGGATATTTGTGAATGCTCTCGAATGTAGGAGAACATGAGTGATGATGAGTGATTAATGATGACGAGAGAGTTAGAAATCAATTGTAAGTCTTAGACTAGAAAGTGGTGTCATGATTCGTGGAACTAGAGAGGATTCTTAGGGATTAACTGAAGTCAAAAGTGGACTTAGAGGATATTCAGGATTTAGTTCAGCAGATTAAGGATCTGAACCAGAATTGGTTAACAAAGCCTTTTGTATAAATGTAAGCCTAAAGGGCATAGTAAGGTAGGAGTTAGTTGGTCAGTTAGTTTAGAGAGTAGATAGGTTTGAATGTAAGCCTACGGGTAGGAAAGGGAAGGTCACTGATATTGAAAATCAGGCCGAGGAAGAAATCCCTGTGTAAATGTTTGTTTATTAATACAGATAGCTGAATTTCTGAGTTTGTGTGATGTGTTGAGTAATTGAATTATAATATGTGTGTGAACTAGAGTAAATCTGTGTAACATAGGTTTGTATGTGTGTAGAACCAAAGACGAGGTGCAAAGAAGTGTGTTACGTGGTTGCGCAGAGACAATATTGGAGAGAACCTTCAATGTTACATCGAAGGTATAACTATAAGGTTTCATAAAACCTAGGGATTTATGAAAGAAGCGTAAAGGCACAAGCAGAGATCAAGATCAGAACAAGTGAAACTGTAAGGCAAGAGAAAATACTTAAGAAGAAAGATGAATGAGCTATTCATAGTAAGAAACATAAGAACGTAGCAACGAGGCGTAGTCGTTGGATCAATCAGATCAACGAATGAGAACGAGGGAGATAGATGACTAAGATTAAGTCACGCAAATAAATTCAAGAAGATGAATGATGGAGATGAACCCACGTGTTAGCAGAGGGACAGAGCGGTATTCACAAGGGGTAAGAAGTTTCTCGCACACCCTAAAGGTGGTAAGCGGTCTTTCAAAATTCTATGCGATTAAATTTAGTGGGCAACACGTCGCACACGGAGGAAAGAGAAAACCACTTTTCTCGTGTGCCCTTAGCCTAATAACGATCATGCAAGTATCTGCATGAGATTGCATGATAGTCTTTGATTGGATGGGCCACATTGACAGTGGAGATTATCTGAGCTAGTTGGCGATTGGGTGACGCGATAGCCGTTGGATCGAGCGAGATAGATCAACGATGGAGATTGGCTAGGATAGTTGGCATGAGTTATTACACAATGACCGTTGGACTGAGGAATGAGATCGATGGTGGAGGTTGAAGACGATAAAGAGAGCATCGATATATGTGCAAATGTTGTGGATTGGCGGAAAGGTAAGGTTAAGTGTGGTTTATGAAATATTTCGATTATATGGGAATTATAATAGAAATAAGAGGAATTAATGTTTTATGGGTTAAGTCTGAGATTTAACCAAAGTCAAAAGACCATGGTACAGTTAATATGCATGGGTAATAAGGTTTTGCATCAAATGTTATTAAAGTTTACACTTTGGATACGTTAAATCAAACATTTCCGCTTAAGCATTTAATTAAGGGCATTAAACCTTGGTTATAGAGGGTTTTCACCATTGATATTGGTGTTCATCTTGGGACATGATAAATACGTCATGTTTCATGCAATTTTATTTGCATACTATGGGTATATGCTGCTTAGGCTGCATTATTGGGGTATATGCAACTTAGGCTAGCATCATTTGCTACCAGAGCAGAATAAGAAAATTTTGCGTGTAAGAATTCTTTGAGAAAACTTAGAACATAGTTATGTTTTGAAGGTATGTATGTAGGCAAGAGGAGATCAGATTTTAAATCTGACAAATCGTAGTCACACAAAGATAAAGTGTAGCAGAATTTGCAGATGCAAAGGAAACATAAAACAATCCATTCAAAGTGCAAGTGAATGGTAGAACAAGATCATGCAGACGTCTTGAAGGTAGTGGTATAAGAAGGTGAGAAGATTGCAGCAACCTAGAGCAAGGAGTGCTCAATTGGTTCGAGGGGAGAGAACCAGAGATGCTAAAAGATTGAGCTCAGAGGAGAGAAGATTGGTGAGGCATGTGTAGCAAGAAGGAGACTTGTTACTGCAGAGTTTTTGTTGCAGCTCACAGAAAGATCATAAAGGCAATTCCACAGAGGATGTCAGTGGAATTGCTAAGGGATGAAGAAGGTGGTAAGGATTTCTGAGTGAAAGAAGAGGTGGTCGGAACCTAGTATTTCATTGTGATTGAAATACAAGAGGATAGTTGTGTTCTTAAAAGGTGCAAATGAGTTGAAGCCTAGAAGGAGCAGATAGAAGTGCTCAAAGAGGTTCAATAGAATAGAGAACCAAGTGCTTTCCAAAGTACCAAGTACAGAGGAGAGCTTGGTGAGGTAAGTGGCAGCAGGGAGGACTTGTTGTTGTAGAGGCTTTAATGCAACTCATAGTAAGTGAGTAAGGAAATCATGAAGATAGAGAAGAATATTACTACTGATAGTCATAACAGAGATAATAGAGGTTTTGAGGAAGACCACAACAGAAGAAAAGTGAAGAAGGAGGATTCCAATGTAAATGGCAAGAGAATGAGTCAAGAGGAGTGTGACAAGGAGATTGTAGAGTTAAAAGAACAACTCAATGTATTAAGGATGATAGTAGAGGAAAACCAAAGACAAGGTTGGGTCTTGAGGAAAAAGGCAGTGAAGTGGTTTAAGTTATAGAAAAGGCTACAAGAGAAGAAAGTGAAGTGGCTTGTGGAAGACCTCAAAGAAGCTGAGTTGAGGATGGAAGTTTCCATTTGTGAAGCAGAACATGGTGAAGTTCTGGGTGAAGATGAAGAATAGAGATCTGTGGAAGATCTTATGAATCATATGAAGGATTCAAGACAACAAGGAGATATGATGACTGAAGCATCAAGTGAGACCACAAGATCTGATATTTTTAAAACTGATAATTTGTGTATGATTGTAGGTATTACATGAGAAAAAGCAACCTTGTGAAGAAGTCTTTAGGATGGATGAAGATATTGAAGTAAAAGGTGACAAAGGAAATTTCTCAAAAGAGGAAGAATTTGACTGGTTACAGTAGAAAGAGTCTATGGATGAGTTACTTAATGAGAGAATATAGTCATTTAAAGCTATCATAGAGATGGAAGACCAGGATCTCATTCTGATGAAGAATGAAGGAATATTTTCTCAAAGAGGTAATCTAATGAATTTGATTAATGTTATTGATGAAGAAAAAATGCAGGAGAATATTAATGTAGATGATGAGGCAAGGATAGCTCCCCGAGAAGGTTTACAGAGAGACAGCAAGGCAAAATTTATTGAAGAAAAAGGACATCTACTAAAAGATGTTAAGAAAGAAGAAGACTATGCAAAAGATTTAGCAAAGGGAAAAAGGACATCTGATGATTTGTAAATAGCAAAGGAAGGTATGGAAAATCGCGTGAAATTTCAAAATTCTACTCCAGTTGAAATTATTAAGCTATATAGAAAATTAGACCTTCAAAGAAGGGAGTTAGAAAAGTAGAGCATGTATACTCAGGATAAATTGTTAAAAAAGGAAGAAATTGTCATGAATGACAATCATAAGGAAAAGGAGATGATAATAAAAGTTCAGTAAATTGACATTACAGAAGAAGGAGTTCATTATTTTGAACTAGAGCAGAGAGATATCATTGAAACAGATGGTATGAAGGAGAGTTTAAATCAACATACTAATGTGTTGATAAAGGAAATGAAGGAAAACTTAGAGCAACATACTGAGATGTTGCCAAAGAAGGAAAAGGTAACGAGGCCTTATATTTTTAATTCTGATAATTCTTTTATGATTACAGGATTTGATGAAGATGAGACAAACATGTTTCAAGTTGAAGAGTTAGTTTTAGAACTGAAGAAGACTGAAAGTTGCCAGGACAAATATACTGATGAGGAAAATGAAAAGCATGAAGATACCATGCTTGAAGAAGTTAAACTGATTGTCAGAATCCATCAAGGAAGTGAAGGACAATTACTGAGGGTTGTCAAAGAAGAGGAAGGAAAATATGCTAGAATTGATGAACAACATAGTGATGTATTTGAGAGGAATCAAGTACAAAGGAAATTGGAGGACAATTTACTTTTTGAAAGTAAATTTACAGACATTGAGCAGAGGTTGTTTGGAAAGTCACAAGAGGGTAAGGATGAAAGGGCGGCAGTAAGAATCCAACAACTTCAAAGAGAAGAAAGTAAACAACAGTTTGAAGATGAGAGGATAGAGTCTGTGTGTAACAACAACAAATGGCAGAGTATGTACCGGCCCAACGATGTGCTAGAGATAGAGGTTGAAAAATTATGGCAATTAATGTTGAAGCAGTGCAGATGGAGGAGATTGACAGCAACAGGAAGAGTGATCAATCAAAATTTGAAGCTGATTGACAAGGAGAGGAAGATAAAATAGAAGAGAAAGACAACAACAGACTGTGAAAGCTTAGCTAGTGGGGAAAAGCAACATAAAGTGTGGAGACTTGGAGAACAACAACAAACAACAACAACAACCAAAGACAAATTATAGAACAAAGTATGGGATCCATGAAGACAAAGGCCATAAGCACATGATCAGGAGATCATGATTATTTTAACCTTGGGAGTCTGATGTAGGAGCATCCAGCTCATCAATTTCATTACATTCTAGTTAACTTAGGGGGTCTTGTGTTTTCAAGGAAGTTGTATTCCTATGTATGTAATCATTAATGTTTTGAGTTATTAGAATAGGAATTAACTAGATATTGTGAGGATATTTGTAAATGCTCTCGAATGTAGGAGAACATGAGTGATGATGAGTGATTAATGATGATGAAAGAGTTAGAAGTCAATTGTAAGTCTTAGACTAGAAAGTGGTGTCATGATTCGTGGAACTAGAGAGGATTCTTAGGGATTAACTGGAGTCAAAAGTGGACTTAGAGGATATTCAGGATTTAGTTCAGCAGATTAAGGATCTGAACTAGAATTGGTTAATAGAACCTTTTGTATAAATGTAAGCCTAAAGGGCATAGTAAGGTAGGAGTTAGTCAGTCAGTTAGTTCAGATAGTAGATAGGTTTGACTGTAAGATTACGGGTAGGAAAGGAAAGGCCACTGATATTAAAAATAAGGCCGAGGAAGAAATCCCTGTGTAAATGTTTGTTTATTAATACATATAGCTCGATTTCTGCATTTGTGTGATGTGTTGAGTAATTGAATTATAATATATGTGTGAACTAGAGTAAATCCGCATAACATAGGTTTGCAGGTGTGCAAAACTAGAGACAAGGTGTATAGAAGTGTGTTACGTGGTTGTACATAGATAGTATTGGAGAGAACCTTCAATGTTACAACAAAGGTATAACTGTAAGGTTTCTTAAACCCTAAGGATTTATGAAGGAAGCGTAAAGGCATGAGCAAAGATCGAGATCAGAACAAGTGAAACTGTAAGGCGGCAGAAAATACACAGGCAAAAAGTTGAATGAGCTATTCACAGTAAGAAACAGAAGAACATAGCAGCGAAGCATGGTCATTGGATCAATCAGATCAACAAACGAAAATGAGGGAGATAGATGGCTAAGATTAAGTTGCGTAAATAAAGTCAATAAGATGAATGGTGGAGATGAACCCACGTGTTAGTGGAAGGATGGAGCGATATTCACAAGGGGTAAGCAGTTTCTCACCTGCCCTAAAGGTGGTAAGCAATGTTTCAAAATTCTACATGATTACCTTTAGTAGGTGACACATAGCACACAAAGGAAAGAGAAAACCACTTTTCTCATGTGCTCTCAGCCAAATAATTATCGTATAAGTATCTACATGAGATTGTGTGATAGTCGTTCGATTGGATGGGCCACATCAACAGTGGAGATTGTCCGAGCTAGTTGGCGATCGGGTGACGTGACAACCATTGGATCGAGTGGGATAGATCAAACGTGGAGATTTACCAGGATAGTTGGCATGAGTTATTACACGATGATTGTCAGATTGAGGAATGAGATCGATGGTGGAGGTTGAACGCGATAAAGAGAGCATCGATATATGTGCAAAGGTTGTGGATTGGCAGAAAGGTAAGGTTAAGTGTGGTTTATGAAATATTTCTATTATATGGGCATTATAATAGAAATAAGCGGAATTAATGTTTTATGGGTTAAGTTTGAGATTTAAATAAAGTCAAAAGACCATGGTATGGTTAATATGCATGGGTAATAAGATTCTGCCTCAAAGGTTATTAAAGTTTAGACTTTGGATAAGTTAAATCAAACATTTCCATTTAAGAATTTAATTAAGGGCATTAAACCTTGGTTATAGAGGGTTTTCACCATTGATATTGGTGTTCATCTTGGGACATGACAGATACGTCATTTGACATGCAATTTTATTTGCATACTGTGGGTATATGCTACTTAGGCTGCATCATTAGGGTATATGCAGCTTAGGCTAGCATCATGATACGTATATACATGTTCCAAATGATAATGGGAGTAAACTAGATAAGAATGTTGAGCAGTGTATCTCTATTAGATATAAAGATGGTATAAATAGTTACAAGCTTTGGAACTCAAAAACTAAGAAGGTTGTGTATATTCGAGATCTGGTATTTAGAGAAATCAAAGATTTCTTTGAAGAGGAAGTCCTACCAAGGAATAAAGAACCAAATAAATTAGAGTTTGAATCTAAATATGATGAATTGGAGTCTACATAAGAAAAAGAATCAAAATTAGAAGAGCCACATATTCTAATATTGAGGAGATTGGTTTGGGAAATAAGGCAACTAGAAATGTATACTCCACCTAATTTTTGTTCAAATTTTTCATTTTCTATTTCTGATGATGATCCTAAAACTGTTAGGGGGACAGTGGATTCAAAGGATGAAAAACTCTAGAAAAATGTTGTGGTTGAAGAAATGGTAGCTTTGGAAGAAATGAAGCTTGGGATCTAGTGGAGTTTTTATCTATAAAAAATGCCCATTGGCAATAAATTGGTATTTAAGAATACATTGTATGGAGAAGAAAATGTGGAGAAATAAAAAGCTTAGTTAATAGTAAAATTTTATTCCCAAGTAGAGAGAATTGACTCTAGTGAGTGTTTAACCTCAAAATTACCCTCTCCTTGACAATTTTTCTCACCTTTTTCCCTCACTTTCTCATAAGATTACAAACCCCAATCAATTATAAATGCTAAGTTTTGTCTTAAGGAAAGAATTAAAATATTTACCATATTATATTTTCATGTTCTTGCTATTTGAGTAGATTTTTGCAATTCAGCGATTGAATGCAACGTATTTTGTAGCTAATTGTGGATTCCATACCTACTCTCGTGGTTTGACAGGTTCCAGGTGTCAAATGAAGAATTGGGCCACATGGGAATTTCTAGAATCATTTGCATATGGATTCCATCCTATTCATGCGGTCCAAATCGACAGAAAAGCGAGCCTAAGATCATGGTAAAAAATGGAGTCAAAGTACGTTATCCGTAAGTAGTAGGACTCTTGATTTTCTCTTTCATAGCAAATCAAGAGTCTACTAGTCATATTGCAAATCTAAATCGAATTAGCCACTTGTAGCAAGTTTATCTCACAAACAATTATGTTATTTTCCTTTAAATATTGGTTGCATAGAACCGAGAAAGGAGTTCAGAAATTAAGTGTTAAATTCAAGCTTTTTGCTGATACTCTGTATTTGGACTTCATTTTATCATAATATAAAGTTTGTGTTGCAAATGATTGTTTAAGAGCATCCTTAACTAGCTAGCAGTCCAACCAAATTAGTTGCAGAGGGCCCCTGCACTCGAGGAGGTTTTTTTCATTTGTTGTTTTTAGTTCAATTTCCATTACTCTATTTTCATCAAATATGTTTTCTAATTAGGATAATATTTCATTCTAGTTTTTGATCAATAGCATAGTGATAAATCACAACTATGCAACGTTTTTCTTCTAAGATATTTAGTGGAGAAAAACAACTCTGTTTCCAAACTGAGTTAAGATTGAAGTAATAAGACTACACAGTTGCTTAGTTTTCTTACTGTTTTGTCATTCATTTTCTTAGAACAGAATTGTCAATTGACTGTGTTAATGGATGTTTTCAAAAGCCATTTCAAGATGATGATGATCCTAAACTAAATGGTTAAATGTCTAATTCATACAGTGATTGAAATTACTCAGTACATTGTTATTAGCTTCCTAGGAACTTAAGAACTAAGGCATAATTGACTTCTTACACAACACTTCAAGAGGGTAATGCTTCACATTTGAATGTTGGAGAAAGTCAAATTAGTTGTTTATAGATAGTTTTACATGCTTTCACCTTTTTGCTTTCAGATTCTCACTTATTTGCATCACTGATATTCCCAATAACCATTCCAAGGAGATTGATTTAATCATATTTCAAAACTAAATGATTTAATGTTTACATTAGATATTTTTCTCTACATACTCTGCTTATTTTTCTAGGACATTAGAAGTTAAAGTACAGAAAGTTTCTTATACTCCATCTCAAGAAGATCATACTTTATAATTGAATGCTAAAGTAACCAGAAGTACTTTAATTGATTTCATTTTCTACCTTTACTTCAAACAGACACTGCGATTTCATTCTTGGTTTTAAGAATTAGATCCATGGATTAGGACTAATGATAAGATAAGATAGATGCCTTGTTTTCCAAATTAGGTTCTAATTAGCCAGCAATTTTTGGTTTGTTATGAGAATTATATTAACTTAGGAACATTTTTTTTTTCTTCCTCCTTAAAATTCATTAGATTCACTTAAATCTTCTCATAATTTTAGGTTGAACATTCTTAAATGTCAAAGAATGGAAACCCCCCAAAACAACACCAAATAAAAACAACGAATTAAGAGAAAGCTTAACTTGTTGGGTTGTGTTATATTCTTTCCACGTAGTTAACAAGGGGTTTGAGGGGTACCCGTAACCCCACTTTATGGGGTCCGGGGTAGCACCTCGGAAAATTATGATTTTGGACCCTATGTTAGGTTGGCAGACCCACCTATGGTTTTGTGCATTATTTTCGCACATGATTTTTGGAAGCGATGGTTTTTCAGCCATGGTATTGGACGCGATGGTTTTCGGTCCATGGTATTGGATGCGATGGTTTTTAGTCCATGGTATTGGATGCTTTGGCATGTATAAATATGTATTATAACATTGAAAGGTACATAATGAAAAATCAAGCTGGTAGTCCCGGTTTTGGGATCCAGTGGGAAAATCTCTGTGTATATGTTTTTTATGTGTTATGCTCTCACATTGTTTATTTTTCTGCATTTTAGAATTCGTATGCAGGTAATTTCTGTACGGGGTTAAAACCTACATTTGGTATCAAAGTTATTTTTGGCTTCAAAGGGACGCCTTTGTTGCTAAGGGGTTTTGCTCGGACCTGTGGTAGACCCTATTTAGTGGGATATCTGCGAGATCAATTCTGGTGGTGAAAGAAGATGGCGAGCAGTGGAAAGATAGAGATCGAGAAATTTAATGTTCAAAGTTTTGAGTTGTGGAAACTTAAGATGGAGGGCCTGTTGGTGGATAAAGATCTGTGGATCGCGGTAGATCCAGGTACTAAACCAACTGGAGCGACCAATGAAGAATGGAAGAAGTTGGATTAGAAGGAAAGAGCACAATACGATTGTGTGTCTCAGATTCAGTATTGCTAAATGTATCAGGAGAAGCTATGACAAAGGCTTTGTGGGACAAGTTAGGGACTTTGTACCAATCTAAGCCTTTGGTGAATAAAATATTCCTACAGAAAAAGTTGTATAACCTGAGGATGAAAGATGGAGACTCGGTGACAGAGCATCTGAATGCATTTAATACTATGGTAAGGTAGTTAGCATCTGTTGATATTAAAATTTGAGATGAAGATAAGTGCATCAGTCTGTTGTGTTCTCTACCAGGTTCGTGGTATAGTCTGGTTATTGCAATAGGTAGCAATGCAACTGCCTTGCATTTTGATGAAATAGTCTCATCCTTGCTGACAGAGGAGATGAGCAGAAAAATATGGAGAGCCAGAATGGTGATCCCTTGTCTATACAAGGACGGTCCCAGAACAAAAACAAAAATAAGTCATCGAGTGGGAGATCTAAATCTCCAGGAAAGCCTATAAAGGTGGTGTGCTGGAAATGTGGAAAGGAAGGGCACTTCAAAAGGGACTGTAAATCTAAATCTCCTGATAAAGGAAAGGGATCTGATGATGCTCCTTCTACAGAGGTGAAAACCACCTCAGATGAAGGTGGGAATGTGTACTTGGCTTGTTCAAGTACACATGTAGATCATGAGGCATGGTTGATTGACTCAGGTGCAGCATTTCACTTCACTCCCCATAGAGAGTGGTTCTGTGAGTATGAGAAATATGATGGTGGTGATGTCTTCTTGGGGGATGATAGGAAGGCTAGAATCATTGGTCGTGGAAATGTAAAGTTGAAGTTGCAAGGTGGAAGGGTTAGAACACTTCTGGGTGTTCTGCATATTCCTGCATTAGCTAGAAATCTGATTTCTATAAGCAAGTTGGATGATGCAGGTGTAAAAACTGTGTTTGAGAAGGATACCTGCAAGATGGTTCAGGGAGCAATGGTATTGATGTGTGGAGTTCAGACTGGAACTCTGTACAAGCTGCAAGGTAGCACTATTGTTGATGGATGCTACAGTTCTATGGTTCCTGAAAGTGGAGCAGAAAATCTAGTGGTCTCTGGAGAGAGGACCATGCTGTGGCATCAAAGGCTTGGACATATTGGAGAGAAGGGCCTTCAAATACTTCATGGTAAAGGTATGGTAGAAGGTATGAGTAATAGCTCTCTGGATTTTGATTTCTGTGAAGATTGTGTATATGGGAAGCAGAATCGGGTGAGTTTCCCCTCTAGAAGTAAGAGGACGAAACAGATATTAGAGCTTGTGCACAATGATGTGTTTGGACCTGTGAAGGTTCCATTACTGGGTAAGTCTGTGTACTATGTATCATTTATAGATGACTTCTCAAGGAGTACATGGATATATTTCCTTAAGGATAAATCGGAAGTCTTTGACATGTTTAAAGAATTCAAGGCTTTGGTGGAAAACCAGATAGAGAAGAAGATAAAGGTGCTGAGGATAGATAATGGTGGAGAGTTTTGGAGTAAGGAATTTGAAGAATTCTGTAAGAATTGTGGTATAGCACGATAGAAGACTACTCCATATACACCTCATTAAAATAGAGTTGCAGAAAGAATGAACAAGATGATGGAAAGGGCAAGAAGCATGCTTAGTGGTGCCGGGTTAGGACAAGAATTATGGGCATAGGTGGTAGAGATAGCATGTTACCTGGTCAACAGATCACCTTCATCAGCGTTGGAGGATAAAACTACACAAGAGGTATGGACCCTCTCCTTCACATCTAAGGGTATTTGGATGTGATGCATATGTACATATTCCAATGGAGAAACGAACCAAGTTGGATAATAAATCTGAAAAATGCATCTTTATTGGGTATAAGGATGGTTTGAAGGGTTATAAGCTTTGGAACCCAATAACAAGGAAGGTTGTGTACAACCAAGATGTGGTGTTTAGAGAGGTGAAAGATGTTATTAAACATGAATTCCAATCAAAGGAACCTGAGAAGATAGAGTTTGAGCTAAAGGAGGAAGAATTAGACTCTATAGCAGAGGAGGAATTAGAAGATGAAGAGCCACAAACTCTGGGTGTGAGAAGATTAGTTCGAGAAAGAAGGTAGCTAGAAAGGTATAGTCCATTTGATTTCTGTTCAAATTTTGCTTTGT
>APFE031334853.1:23815-35659 GCA_000404065.3 Pinus taeda | reverse complement strand
AAATACAAAGCTCGGTTGGTAGCAAAAGGTTATTCCCAGGTGCCAGGAATTGATTTTGGTGATATTTTTTCTCCTGTTGCGAAGGTAACTTCTATTAGATTACTTTTATTTGTTGCTACTGCTTTTGATTTTGAGGTAGAACAAATGGATGTGAAGACAACCTTTCTTCACGAGGATCTAGAAGAGGAGATCTACATGAAGCAACCTGAAGGCTTTGTGGTGAAGGGTAAGAAAGAACTGGTATGCAAGATAAAGAAGTCTCTGTATGGGTTAAAACAATCACCAAGGATGTGCTATCAGAAATTTGATACATTTATACAGGGACTTGGCTTCACCAGAAGCAAACCAAATCATTATGTGTATTTTAAATTAATTGGTGATCGTGTTATTTATTTGGTCTTATATGTAGATGATATGTTGCTAGTTGGAAATGACAAATAAATTATCTAGGATTTGAGGACCCAATTGTCCTCCAAATTCGACATGAAAGATCTTGGTGCTAAAAATTATATTTTGGGCATGGAAATTAAAAGAGATCGGGAAAAGAGGAAGCTATGGTTAAACCAGATGAAGTATTTTGAGACAATACTGTAGAGGTTTAATATGCAGGATAGTAAACCGGTGAAGGTTCCTATTTCTGTAGGTGTGAGGTTGTCTGCTGAACAGTGTCCTGAGACACAAGAAGAGGAAGAGGACATGTCCCATGTTCCACATGCAAGTGCAGTCGGTAGCTTGATGTATGCAATGGTTTGTACTAGACCAGACATTGCACATGTAGTGGGAGTATTGAGCAGGTTTATGTCAGAACCAGTGAAGGAGCACTGGACAGCAGTGAAGCGGGTTTTCAGGTATTTGCGTGGCACTAGTGATTAGGGTTTGTGCTACCAAGGAAGACCAGGATTGGACAAAGTGTTGGATATTTGTGGCTTTGTTGATGCAGACTGCTGGAGATCTGGATCAGAGAAGATCTACAAGTGGGTATGTGTTTAACCTATTTGGAGGTGCAGTCAGTTGGATGAGTAAGAAACAATCTGGAGTGGCACTATCAACTACAAAGGCAGAATACATGGCAGCCACTCATGCAAGCAAGGAAGCAGTTTGGTTGCAGAGATTGTGTTCAAGTATGGGGTTGGTACAGGGAGCTATAAGGATAGACTGTGACAGCCAAAGTGCAATTTTCTTGGCAAAGCACGCTGCTTATCATTCAAAGACAAAGCACATTGATGTTCAGTATCACTTTGTGAGGGATATGATAGAAGACAAAAAGGTGTTGCTGGTAAAGGTGGACACTTTGAAGAATACTGCAGATGCATTGACAAAAACTGTGAGCTCTGAGAAGTTCTCTTGGTGTAGAGAAACAATGGGTGTTTCAGGGCTAGAAAAATGACTAAGCTCTCCTGTGGCCCCCTATGGAAAGAAAACAACAAGTGGGAGAATGTTGGGTTGTGTTATATTCTTTCCACGTAGTTAACAAGGGGTTTGAGGGGTACCCACCTATGGTTTTGTGCATGATTTTTGCACATGTTTTTTGGACATGATGATTTTTTAGTTCATGGTATTGGACGTGATGGTTTTCGGTCAATGGTATTGGATGCGATGGTTTTTGGTCCATGGTATTGGATGCTTCGGCATGTATAAATATGTATTATAACATTGAAAGGAACATAATGAAAAATCAAGCTAGTAGCCTCGGTTTTGGGATCCAATGGGAAAATCTCTGTGTATATGTGTTTTATGTGTTATTCTCTTGCATTTTTTATTTTTCTATGTTTTAGAATTCGTATGCAGGTAATTTCTGTACGAGGTTAAAACCTACATAACTAAGCACATATAGTGCACCACACTTTATTAGCTTACAAACCTTGGTTGATAATTTCTATGAGCAATAGACACTCAATTGACTAAACATTTTGGCACCATTGCTGGGGAAGTGTAATTAGGTAACCTCATCTCTTACATCTAAAAAATGATATGCGTAAAGAAAGAGACTCTAGTGGTAGATTCATAGCTAGAGGCAGGAGTTTAATTCCTACAACACCACTTACTCCACCAAGACTAAGAGGAGATACATCTCTATCTCAAAGTCATATTCCACATTTCACTAGCCATAGAATTCCTAAAGTTTTAAGGGAAGAAATCCAATTAAGAGGATCTCCTTATTCATCTACTAAGGCAGTCCTAGAGGAAGAAAATCTTGAATCTCCAACAGAAGAAGTAACCTTTTTCACCTCTACAGGGGAACATATTTTAGCTGAAGAATTAGGAATTCCTAGTGGAGAGGAAGAAAAAGAACCCTTCTTCAATACACCATTGATAGAGGAACCAAAGGAAGAGCAATCAACCTTGCAGGTTGAATCTTATATTAGCCCTAAAGAATCTATAATGATAGGAAGAGAAGAAGAAGAAGAAGTTCTAAATGGAGAAAATGTACTATTTGGAGGAGGAAGAGGTAGAGGAAATATGGAAGTTGATAATCCATTTGGATTCCCTATAGTTGATGAATATACAAATGCCACAATGAAAAATATCTCACCTTCTATCCTCCTAAATTTCCATGGATTAAAAAGTGAAGATCGTGAAACCTTTTTATTTGAATTTGAAGACTTGTGCAGAACTTATGACTATTTACAAGACTCTCAAAAACTTAAGTTGTTTCCTTCAACATTGAAGCAAGCTGCTTTAAAATGGTTCATGGGGCTGATCACTCAGTCTATTAGGACATGGAATGACATGAAGAAAGCAGTTTTGGAAAGGTATTTGGATTATTGCATGCCTGTTAATCAGAAGGATGAAGTGTTTAAAATGATGCAAAAAGAGGATGAAAATTTGGAGGATTTAATTGAAATATTCAACTATAACATAAAAAGAGCAAAAATGGAGAACTTAGATCAAGATAATTTAAAATATCCTTTATTAAAAGCCATTAGAGATGAGTGGATAGACATCCTTAATATGATGGGGAAGGGATATATCTCTCAACTCCCATTAAATGACACTGGAGAATTACATATTCATCTCTCAAGAGGAAAATCCAAAACTTGGAAAGGTCTAAGAGATCCTTCTCTTGCTAGAGTGAATAAATCTGCAACTGGATCAGTGAGTAGGGCAGAAATTGGAAACATACTTGATGAATTTAAAACATATATTATAGGGAGCCTTAGTGAGCAGATAGACACCCTTAAGATACAAAACAACCAGAAAGTTGAGACTGATTCTTTAGCTATTTTATGTCCCAAATGTAGAAAGAAGCATGCTCTAAGAGAATGCCCTTTGGATGAAAAAATCATACAGACTTGTGTGATTTGTTCAAAAAACCATGAAACTAGGAGTTGTCCTTCAATTCCTTGTTTTAACATTGTTTTTCAAGAAGAAACAACTTCAAATCCATCATAATTTCTTTTATTTGTCTCTAGAAGATGTTGGAAGGGGCCACAAACCTAGGGTTTTAACAACCAAATGTATAATCAACCCCCACCAAATTGGAACTCTTGGCAACAACCTTGGCCTCAATCGCAATCTCAATCTCAATTTCAACCTTTGGCTCAATGAATGAAAAATACCTATGGAAGATTCTCTCAATACTATCAATAGCCTCCATCATATCCAAACTATCTTCCCCAACAAATCCTCAAAAAAATCAATAGCCCCAACTTCAAAACCAAAATCTTCAACTTTCACTACCATTCCCACAGATACCAAATCAGCTACCTGCGCAACCATTACCAAACTCCAACAATAAAAATCCTCAAAATACCTATATGATGGAAGGACAACAATTCGCAACCTATATGATCACTCCTCTAGATCTCAATGATGTCCAACTAAGTTCTGGGAGGATATTAGAAAAGAAAAACCCTTCAATAGTTATTCAAGAACAAGACAATTCTGAGGAAGATTCTCTATAGCCAAATAAACGTTTTGAAGAAGGAACATCTCTTCAAAACCAAAATAATAAAAATGAAAAACAAAAAGAACCAATAAACTCAACTCCTATCATAGAGAAACCATCAGTATCTACTTCTACACCTCCTTTTCTTAAAAGATTACAAGTTGATAGAGGGGTAGAAAATCATATTATGTTTCCTAATTATTATTTTCTAGATGAATTGAAAAATGTCTGTATCAAAATCCATTTGTTACAAGCCATTAAGGAGATTCCAATTCTAGCCAAAACAATAAAGGAGTTGAGCATGAAGAAACCAAGAAGAAAAACAAAAGTAAAAAGGATTTATCTTGTAGGAAAAATAACAAACGTAATGATGGGAAAATTGCCATACAAAAATATTTAGATCAAGGAAGTCCAGTTGTAAAAACACATATCAATGGATTTGAAAATCCGAATACATTGATTGATTTAGGAGCAACAATAAACATCATGAGCAAACAAACCATGGAATAGCTCAAGCTTCCTAATCTTCTTTATACACCTACATTACTGCAATTGGCAGATAGATCTGTAATCAAACCAAATGGTGTGTTAGAAGATATTTTAGTGTCCTTAGACTCTTGGTAGTGCCCTGTTGATTTTATGATCTTAACCCCTAAGAATAATCTAGGAGGACATCCACTTATATTAGGAAGACCTTGGTTGGCTACAACTAATGCTTTTATTAGTTGTAGGTCTAGTGATATGTATATCTCTGATGGTAACTCAACTAAGAAATTCACTCTATATCCTCCAGCAAGAACAAACACAGAGATAGATGACAAAGAATGGATTGATGATGAAAATAATATTCAACCTCTCTTTACTATTTCAACCATTAGTGAAGATAGTCAAATCTTAAATACAATGGAAAATTTTGAGTCATCTCCAGAATATGAACATGATCAATTTCAAGAAAAATCTAATATTGAATATTTGTCATCTAGGCAGATGTCTCTTTATTCTATGAAAGAATTTGGTAGCTATACAGTTGAAATCTTTCCAGGAAAAACATTGAACATAAACAATAATTCGGAAAAATTACAACAGGAAAAGCTAATCAAAACATTACAACAACATTCTTCTGCATATGCATGGGAATACAGTGACATGAAAGGAATTAGTCCTAAGACTTGTATACATCACATCTACATTGAGGAAAATTGTAAACCTATTAGACAACCTCAAAGAAGGATGAATCCAAATCTTAGGGAAATAGTGAAAGAGGAGTTGCAAAAATTGCAGAATGTAAACTTCATTTACCCAATTTCAGACAGCCAGTGGGTTTCCCCTCTAGTGATTGTGCCTAAAAAGAATGGTAAATGGAGGGTATGCATTGGTTATTGAGAATTGAATAAAGATACACTAAAATATCATTTTCCTTTTCCCTTTATAGATCAAGTGTTAGATACATTAGCAGGTAAGAAGTATTTATCATTCTTGGATGGTTTTAGTGGTTATAATCAAATTCAGGTAGCACCTGAAGATCAAGATAAAACCACATTCACCTGTCCATGGGGAACTTATGCCTACTAAGTAATGCCTTTTGGATTGTGCAATTGTTATAGACATATTTGGGCACTACAACCCCAATCACATATGTCAATAAACCAAGGGCTCTTAGACCCCTAAAAGTGTTGTTTCATACCCTAAAGGATCAAGGTCAATTGATTACATCATTTCCCAGAAGTTCTCCCTGAAAAACTACTCAGAACTGGTCAAAACTGGACGATACAGACTGCTCCAATAAGGATGTGATGCATCTCACCTGTTACACACCAGGGGTGCGATGCATACTAAAAAGCCCTTCTATAGGGTGCGATGAGTGAGAGCAGACAAATGGTAGAGGCAGTTTGCTAGGTGGAAAATCAGAGAATCCTCTAGAAACTACTCATATGACACTTGGCTCTCTGAATTCACCCAAGGATGAGTAAGAGATCATAAAATCTCCAAGTGGAACCAAGAACTATCAGTGAAATGACACTAATCAAAAACCCAGAAGCTGACTCACACCCCTGCAAATATCTATATATGGATCCCTCATCCTAGAGATCCAGAGGCTGGAATTTTGTAATTTGTAAGGAAGTGCTGTTGGTTTCTCTGTGAGACATTGTATTGTTGGGTGATCTAGCTTTTCATGAGGTGAAGAGGGCTTTCATGCTGGGAGGATGGCACTGGATCAGACAGTTGGGGTTGTAATCCTCTCTTCTACTTCTATCAATAAAGTTATTTGAGTTTTCCTCCATATACTTGCTTATTTCTGAATCTTGTATTTGTGTATGCATTTGTATGGTTAATGTACATCTGATTTCTACATTGTTTTGGTATCATAAATCTCTATGCTTTGATGGTATTTTATGCTTACACCTCTACAGGTGTTATTTGAAGTAGACAAGTGAGAAAAGGAGTGGTGAAGCTCTATCAAAGGAGGGAGGAAACAAGCAAGGAGCCAAGTGAAAGACTAAGGTTGGTGCTCTCTGCTTCTCTCTCATCTATCTCCCATAAAGGAAAACACAAGTTACTTTGAATTGTTTGTTTCTAAGATAGCTACCCGTCTTAGTGGGACTAGCAGATCTGAATAGACACTGTTTTTCCCGGAAACAGCAATGCAACTGCAACATTCCAAAGGGTAGTACTAGTATTTTTTTTCTGATATAATACATGATTGTGTAGAGGTGTATATGGATGAATTTACAGTTTATGGGAATACATTTGAAGAAGCTTTAGAAAATTTGGAAAATGTTCTTAAAAGATGTAAGGAAACAAACCTTTCACTAAGCCATGAAAAATGTTTTATGATGTTTATAGAAGGGATTGTTTTAGGACATCACATTTCAGGAGATGGAATTAAAGTTGATAAATATAAAGTTGAAGTCATCTCTAAACTATCAATTCCAAATTGTCAAAAGAATGTTAGAATTTTTCTAGGATTCACATGATACTATAGAAGATTTATAGAAAATTTCACTAAACTAACATCCCCACTCTTCAAATTACTCACCAAAGATTGTGAATTCAATTGGAATCCTGATGGCCAGTTGGCATTTGAGACTTTAAAAGCAAAAATTTCTGAAGCACCCATCCTAAGAGGTCCAAATTGGAAACTACCTTTCCACATTTCAACAGATTCTTTAGATACAGCTTTGGGAGCTGTATTAAGACAAAAATATATGATCCCTTATGCCATCTATTACACAAGCAAGAATTTGACTCCCACTGAGTTAAATTACACTGTAACTGAAAAGGAATTCTTAGTTGTTGTTCATGCTATCAACAAATTCATACATTACATAACAGGCCATGAAACCTTTGTTCATATAGACCACTCTACAATGAGGTACTTAATGAATAAATCTATTACTAATGGAAGAGTTACAAGATGGCTATTAATCTTGCAAGAATTCAACATCATTGTTCTAGATAGACCTGGAAAACAAAACACAGTCATTGATTTCTTGTCTGGAATTCAAAATATCAAAGATGACATTCTAGTTGAAGATAATTTTCCTAATGAATACCTTTTTGCAATAACTACTCAGACCCCTTGGTTTGCAAATATTGCCAATTACTTAGTCATAGGAAAATTACCTTCACATTTGTTTCCTAGGGAGAAAAGAAAAATCATTCAAATAAGTGCAAGATGCTCATGGATTACTAATGAATTGTATAAAACAGGTCTAGATCTCATGCTCAGAAGATGTGTTCAAGAAGATGAAATTCCTGAAATTCTTAAGGCATGTCATGATGAACCTTGTGGTGGACACTTTGTTGACAAGAGGACAACCTATAAAATCCTTCATTTAGGATATTATTGGCCATCCATCTTCATATATTCCAAAGAATAAGTCAAAAGGTGTGATAGCTGCCAAAGGGTAGGAAAACCTGCTCCATCAGAAAAAATGCCACTACAAACTCAGGTACTCATTGAAACTTTCAAAAAATGGGCCTTAGATTTTGTTGGACCAATTAAACCTCCATCTAAACTGTTATGCTCCTATACCAATAGGTGTCATATTTCATGATTGACTTGATGAGTTCTGTAATATGTTCATACATTTTCTTGTTGCAAAGGTTTTCCATATTGTCAAAAAATCAAAAAATTTTAAAAATGTAAAGAGGGTATGCCCTAAAAGAAAAATCGAAGGGTAAAAAGAATAAAATGGTCAAAAAAGTGAAAGAAATGAATCCCAAACAAAAAATAGACCAGGAAAGTGTGCAAGTCCAAATGCCACTACTATCTCATTTTTTGTAATAAGCAATTGTGTGCAGCTTGTCACTTATGCCACAATTGATGAAGAGTCAAACAGCTTAAACTTGGCTCATTCATATTTGAATTTCATGCTGTAGAATAGAAAATAAAATATGACCAAACTGTTTAATCTTGGCAGATAAGTAGTAGATATGTAGAGTAAATAAAAATGAGCTCAATAGTTTAATCTGAGCCCTTGGATGTAATAAGTGTAGACTTAGGTAGGCTTGCCATGTAAAAGAAAATGATGATTTGATAAGGGTTTGCTAGTCTAAGTGCACCCAAATAAAGAAGAAAAAATGTCAGGTTAAAGTAGGTAGGGTAGGTAGATGGTGTTGCAGAATGATACTTGTGATGCAAAATGTTTCTAAATGTGTTAACTTTTACTTTATCACAAAGTGCAAGGCAGACATTTCACTTTATGCAGTTCAAGCAAGACAAGGTTAAATAACTAACTTCCATTCACATTTACCCTAAAACACTTCACTAATTGCCCCTAAGTATTAAGGTTTTTGAAAGTCAAAGGGGTTCAGAGCATTTCTCTGATTTCTGGAGGGATCGGACCCTCAGCCCAATGATCTAAAAGCTTAAGTGCTCATAAATCATCCATCCATCATTCATTTCATTCCATAAATTTTGCCTAAGTGAAAAAACCTATTTTACTTAGGAAATGCATAATATTCCTCATAAAAACCCTTTTTCATTCTGAGCCTAAGTTTAACTACAAAAGTCAATTGTTTTTATACTTAGCGCTTTTGTTTTATTTCATATTAACGATTAACACACATATTATATAAATCCCGCCTTATTACCCATTTCCATATTATTTATATATAAAATCCCGACACTTTATATAATTCCTGCCTCAATGGTATATAACCATTATATAGTTAATAGGGATTAATAAACTTATCTGGAGTTTATTAATAATCTTCCCCGCCACGTAGTACGGGATTAATTAACCATTTGAGTTAATTAATAACTGCCCCCAACCAATTAAAATAGCCTCGAAACAATTAAAACACGTTTTATTGTGTCGGACCCACCGCAGTTAACAACCCGCCATATCCCCTGCCCGTCCATTGTCCGATCTCTGCTTTCTCATCCG
The DNA here is from genome assembly GCA_000404065.3 of Pinus taeda. NCBI lineage: Eukaryota > Viridiplantae > Streptophyta > Pinopsida > Pinales > Pinaceae > Pinus > Pinus taeda. The sequence continues at coordinate 26,377 of APFE031334853.1, read as the reverse complement.
ACGGTCGACGGCGATATCACGACCCCCTGGTGACCGCACTTTAACTCGCAATCACCAGGCTATTTTCCATCATACCTCTGCCACGCGTCGCCCGTTCCATATGCTCACTCGCCCTCCGTCTAAAACTACCCGACTCCAAAAGTGGTGCGATCACGTATCACTTACTGCCCCTCACTAACGACAAAACTTCACATCATCAAGTCGGTGTCATCTGTCCACTATTCATTCAAATCTTACCCGCCAATATCAACCGTTTACCCGTTTAAACACAAACACCCTAGTGTTACTCATTTTCACCTCACTGTGTAGTAAAACCCTTTGTAACCCAGCTGCACCACCTGAAGCCTCTGTTAGCCAATTCGAGCATGGTTTACCTCCAAAACATCATTCTAGACTCACTCCACAAACATCTCAAGCTCAAATGAAACCTTTTTGACCTCCCCTTCAAGCCAATGCTTTCTTAACAATTTGTTTTGTTTTACAGGTGATTAGAAGACCACATCTTTGGATAAACAGTGTTAATACTAGTCATAAGACTTGTTTACTCCAAGAGTGTTATCAAATCTATTCAAATAGAGATGGAGGATAAAACATACAGTTGAAAGACAAGCAAAGGAAACAGGAGATTAAACGATTTACTGTTGAAACAGACAATAAAAACCTAAACTACACATTGAAAGTAAAAGGACACAGTAAAGAACAGTTAAAGAGTATCAGGAAAAAAGAGTATCAGATTGAAGAACAAGTCAAGTAAATCAGCTAGCATGAAGATAAACAGCAGGGAAGACAGTTACAAAATAGAACATACAAGTTCATGACAAAGTGAAGATAGATAAAAAATAGAGCGGTAAAAAGTAAAAAGTAAACAGTAAACACTTAAAGTAAACATGAAGACATTAAGGGTTAAATAAATATGAAAACACTTTCACCAACCACAATGAAGATTATCCAAAGTAAAAGTGAAAAACAATCAAAAGAAGTTTAAGGTTAAAAGCTGGAATTAGAGCAAAAATGGTACATTCTTCAGAAATTTCCTATTTAAGTCATAGTTTTGCAGAAACTATTGTGTCTAATCCAAGAAGTACTTCGAGAAACTAAAAGAGATTTTTGTTCCTACCAGGCCAAGCTACAAAGACCTATCTCACTTTTTACGCAGGTATTACCAAGAGGGAGATAAGTGCATGTCTTCACAACCTATTTTTCAGTTTGTGAAAAATATTGTTTTTGACATAGTTTTTCAGAGAATATTGTGAACAGATGGGGATGAATTTTGGGAAGCGGGGGGAGGTTTATTTCAAAAACATTCTTATCTACAAAAAACTCTTTCACTTTTTACATATCTATCACGGATTGAGATATACACGCATATCATTGGACCCTAAGTTTGCATAATTTATGGGGCAGAATGCACAAAGGAAGGATGCAGTTAGTGACTGGGATGCCTCATCATCAACTAAGAGTTGCTATCAATTTCAACTTTCTCTTGTTTGTCACCATAAATCCATAGAAATAGTGCCAAATAGATTCATTAGTTTTGAATGTCCTTTATTAAAGTTCTCTTAATGTAAACAATTGGAGATATTTGTGAAACTAATCTTGATATTTTTTCAAGATATTTCAATTTACAATTAGTATAAATACTTATCCATTTGAAGTATTTTGTGTGGATTCATATACATTGCTGTAATACTATTTTTTTGGAATAAAGTGCTGATTGGATCAAATTTTCGCATGGCTTGCTGGACAAAGAATTAATGCAAGGGACTTTTCACAAATTTCTTGAATCAATCACTGGATCAATAAGTCCTCTATACCTTATGTTTTAAAGTTTTCCTTGTTTATTATATCATCTCTGTTTCACATCTGAATGATAAACAAAAAGGAGTAATTCAAAATATGCTTGATTGCACTCTGCCTTCAAAAGTTATCATTTTCTATGTTTTCTTCTGAATTAGAATAAACAGTGAAATCTTAATTGCTCATGTTTTCTAGTTCTAACACTTTGATTATGTATTAAATAATACTTAAATACTCTTTATTAGTAATCATCCACATTCCCTGTTCAAATATATTGAAGGATTCTTAACTACCCTTCACCTATTTGAAAACATTCCATTTATTCCAAGTCTTTTTTTTGTTCCCTGTTTGATTATCTTGCTCTGTGAAACCATCTTTTGTTAAGAAACCTAAATCCAGTAAATCCATCTTACTTGAATCCATTAGCCCAATGGCCTAAAATACTGAGTATTATCCCTCTACTATTGAATCTCACCACCCAAATTCAAACAAACACCTAAAATTCATAACTAGCTTAATACCTTTAAAAAAACAAAGCTAAAACTTAAAGAGAGAGCCGTCTTTGGATGCACATTGGCTAGAATATGTGTCTAAAATATTGGTTTGTGGTTACCTCGGCCTCCTTTCCCTTTCTTACAACTTTTGGGAAAACCTGAGTGATAACATAGTGGCGACTCCACTGGGGATCTGAATAATTTGTTTGTTACTATTGTCTACTTTCTAAACTACAGATGGAGCCTGAAGCTAGCCAGTTAGCCTTTGAAA
>APFE031334853.1:10484-23528 GCA_000404065.3 Pinus taeda | reverse complement strand
CGTTTGGTATAGTGGGTCCGACTGGGGATGACGGGACCAGTTTCCCGACCTTGGGTGTGTGTGTGTGTAGAGTTTGGACTATGCTGATCTAAGGGGAATTTAAAGCAAATCTAATTTATACTCTTTAAACTAACATTATGCTATTGCAGTCTAATAAGAAACAATACATCTAATCTACACTAACCCGGGGTGTATATCTTCCATTATGCGATCTAAAAAGATTTTGAAGAATAACTGGTAATAAAGATCATTCAGCTATCATAAGAAAAGGAACCATTTGAGATAAACTACTTTGCGTAAGAAGTTAAGCAAAATAGTTATGAACAACATATCGCATAATAAGTTACTTATATGTCAGATACAAAAAATATGACTCCATCGTACAAAAGTGCCAAATGATAACCCATACATTCATATAATGACATATAAACAACTGAACTATAATTCACTTAAAGAACATAAGCAGAAATAGTCAAGAGATAGAAGTACCATTTATGACTGGTTCCACTCATAAGCTTCAAGCAACAATGATTTATCTCTCCTTGTTCTAACGTCTACTAAGAGTACAGAAGTGCAACATCAGTAGCAGATATCAAATGCAAACATTAATAAACCTTGATCCATCCATTCATCAAAACCACCTCCGAGGGCGCAAAAGTGCATGTTCTGAGGACGAATTTTTGACAAATCTCGAACCCTTCTCTAAATGCATGAGAAGGGTTTAAATACTGCTAACTATTTAACTTGATTACATAAATTTGGGATCCGGTTCTCAAATGACCGTCCCTCTGATAAAGAAAATCATTTCTAAAATTAAATCTAACTTTGAACTATTTCTGTATTTACTCCTTAGTGCGGTGAGTGTGCAGCATTCGTCTGAGAGGAGTCGGTTGGTTGCCTTTCCCTTTGTGCGTATTATAAAAATAGAAGTAACAAGGGTCGGCACCACTTTTTTGATAAACTATCAGATATTTTTAGAGAATATCCCGCTGACTAAATGTATACTTGGTAATAACTCGAATTTTTCTCAGACTGGATCTGCTTTTGCTATTTTGGTTTTCTGTCTTCGTGAATGACTTGATGAGTCAGAAGACTTTACTTTCCAAACAATTCTCTGGATTGGAAACTGCCTCTGTTCTTCATTCCGGGCTTTTCTGTCATGTAGGCTTCAGGTATCTTTGTAGTCCTATCATATGTGGTTCCTGCTTCTGAAGAAGTCTCTTCTGTGGCCTCCGAGCATCGACGCTTTCCTCTTTTCCTTAAATGTTTCCTGCAAAAGAAAAATTACTCCATTTTATCTCCTGTTTTATAGTTTGTGTAAAGGAAAAGATTAAACGAAAAATAAAGTTTGATATGAAAGCTTCAGATCTTGCGTGTTGTATAATCATGACATTCAAAGTGAACTGACTCTTCGAAAAACAAAAAGTAGCCATTCGTACGATCATTAATTTCTTTTTTTACAGGCGTGCGCCTAATTCTTATTAAAGGACAACTTTCGCTTGAATGTTGTGCTGAGCAAGATTTCGCACTTCGTCGCAGATTGCAGCTCACAGATCGCAGATTTGTATTACAGCACTGTGGTATCGCCATATCGAATCATCGCAGATCGCAGATTGTGGATCATAGATCGCAAATCGCAAATTGCACATCGCGGATATTAGTCATTGCGTCTTACTCTATGCGGCTGCTGCGATATGCGTTGTCGCATGTCGGCCGTCGGGGATTTCTTAAGCCTCTCCTATTAAGAGCGCTTATGGTAAATGCGATGCGATTAGTTTAGCGTCGCTTCTTCGTGGTTTGATACGCTTATAAAAGGAAGTGTTTTCTTTGCTTTGTTGTGATAAGATTCTAAGGAAAAACAAAAATATTCAAGGGGAATTTTGATGGATTTTTTACTGAGGGTCCCCCATTTGCTCGGTGTTGTTGCTAATACCAAACAAAAGAGGGGGGGTTGTTGGTGACCACAACAGGCTGCAATCTCTACAATTATAATTCTTAAATATATCCAAAGACAATGCAATTTTCATCCTTGGATTGATAGAAGGAACAACATACAACAAATAAACATAAACTCTACACAAACTCCTTCTACCACCTCTTGAAAATGACTCAACAAAAGCTATATGATGGATATGATTATTGAACACATTCAACACTTCAAAAATTTGCACCCCTGCATAAAATTTATATTTGTAACATGCTCAACAATCTCTATTATATCTCTAATCTTCTTGAGGAAGTTGCTATAGTCATTGAAAAAAAATATCCTCACACAATTGGCTCACAATGGATTACAATTTTACTCACTCCCAATGAAACCAACCCCTCCTTTAAAAATATTTCCCCTATAAATACCTTTGTTGGAGTGATTAAACAATAATCACAAGAAGAAATGGAGATCCAAACACCCATGTTCATATATTGTTTTTTAGTCTGGTATAATGAATTTTTCTTTTGGAATCGATCCACTATCATCTTCATTGAATGAGATATATTTTCAAGCTTAACCACCTTCTTTGATGAAGTATAATGTGCATTGACTTAGTGGAGTGATTACCATGGGGAAATACTAGAGAAAATTCATGTGGTTTTATTTCAGTGTGCCCACATATTCAGAATTTTCACTATACAAGTAGTTTTGTGTTTATACATTGAGAAGACTATGAAAATTTGTAGTGTGGTGTGGTTATTGTGACAAGAGACAATGTTGTGTGCATGCTATGACCAACCTATGACATACTATGTAAACATAGAAACCTCAAAGGATCTTCCATCAAATAAAAAACATGGCTTTCATAATACTTCCTACCTCTATTATAAGCATGAAACATTGAAGTAGGTTACAAGAATTACATTGCATCAAAGAATTACATCAATTAATTCACATTGATATTAATGCCAATAATATCCCCTTTTGGCATTGATTTTGACTTGGTGAACCAACTTGAACTTGATCTTTCCATCTGAAATTAATTCTTGCATCTGGAGTTGACCTCTAAAATCGATCTGCTCACTCTCTCCCCCTCTGACATTAATGGAAAATTTAATACATGGAAATGAGAAAGAATGATGCCAATAATGTAGGGCATAGAGAAATTAACATACTCCCCCTAAACTACTATCATATATAATCCACTTGAGATGCTAAATAATCTCCCCTTACATAAGTGAAAACCACACTCCTTTGAAGAGATAAAAGGAAGAAGAAAAAGAAGCACATATTGCATTAAGGCAAATAGGACCAAGAAACCACAACCATCTTGGAATTTTGTTTGCAATTGGTTGAGACAACCTTCGACTAGTTTCCAACTCCATAGAAACATCTTAATGCCTCTTAAAAGGAACCACTCCCTGTTATTGTCGAAGATGCTCAAATACCTCCCTTGGAAGAGCCTTGGTAAAAATATCTACAATTGGTTCATTTGTGGCCACATACTCTAATATCACAACATAATTAACAACTCGATCTCATAGAAAATGATACTTTATTGGAATCTGCTTTGTATGGGAGTGGAGAACAAGCTTTTTGGAAATTCTAATCACACTAGTGTTGTTAACCATGATGGGAATAAGATCAACATATTCAACCTACATATCTTGGAGAGTCTACTTCATCCATAGGATTTGGGTGAAACAAGTGGCTACTACTACATACGTAATTTCAATAGTAGATAACAATATGGATTTTTTCTTCTTACTTTCCCAAGAGACTAAATAATTGCCCAAAAAAAATGTTGTTGCTAATGTACTTTTTTTGTCATCAATGCTACCAGCCCAATCTCCATTAGTATAAGTAACCAAACTGTAATATTTACCTATAGGATAACATAATCCATAATCAATGGTATCCATGAGATATTTGAAGATCCTCTTAACTAAATTTACATGAATTTCCTTGGGATTAGACCAAAATCTTGCAACTTACCCTACAACTTGCATAATGTCAGCTCTATAAGTTGTTAAATACAATAGGCTAACAATCATTGATCGATAAGTGGATTGATTTATCTCAGGAGACTCATCATATTTGCTCAGTTTGCAACCAATCACCATGGGTGTGCTCATTGGTTTGTAATCCTCCATACCAAATTGTTTCAACTTTTCTCTTAAGTACTTGGATTAAGATATGAATGTACCTTTGTCTATTTGTATAACTCATGGCCCAAGAAATATTGTCAACTCACTTAACATGGACATTTTAAACTCTTTTTTCATATCTTCAAAAAACTTGTGGCCTAACTACTAAAAATCGCTGAAAAAAATGATGTCATGTACATGAACAAAAATAATTAGAAAATGATCATTATCAAATTTACTGTATACATTGCTTTCTGCTGAACCTCATTTGAAGCCTTGTTGTAGGTGCTTGTCCAAATTTGCATACCAATCTCTTGGAGCTTGTTTCAACCCATAGAGAGCATTTCTCAACCTATAAACTTGATTTTCATCATCAAAAAACTAAAATCCTTCTGGATGTTCTTTGTATACTTCCTTTTCTAATTCACCATTCAAGAAAGCTAACTTGGCATCCATTTTATAAAACTTTCATTCTTATAACATGCAAATGCCAAGAACATTCTAATAACATCTAATCTTTCCTTGTTTCTTACTACTTTTCCTTCTTCATTCAACTTAATCCTGTAGATCTATTTGGTTCCAATGATATTCTTGTCTTTTGATCTTGGTACTAGTTCCCAAGTGTTTTTCTTTTCAATTTGGTCTAGTTGCTTATTCATTACCTTTATCCAATTCTTATCTTCACTAGCCTCACTAAAATTAGTTGGCCCTACTTGGGATAACAATGGAAAACAATGTACTTGGTTCGAATTTGTCGTCAATATTATCCTTGTTTGTACTCCTAACTCCTTGTTCCCAATGATTTGGTTCTAAAGATGCTTCTTTTGTATGTGAACAGGAGGAGCCTTTCCCTCTAAGGGTCTCTTCTATTCTTCTTCTTCCTCCTCATTTGACACTTCTTGATCTTCATATTCTATTAAATCATAATCTATATCAACTAGTTCTTTAGGCTCTTCATATTTTGGTAAGATCTCATCCATAAGGACATTAATGCACTCCACTATTTTCTTGGTCCTTTTATTATAGCACTTGCTTGCCTTGATTTTGATGAATAACTAAGACAAATACCTTCATAAGCTCATGAGTCAAATTTTCCAATATTTTCATCACTCTTTATATAACACTTGCTATCAGAAACTTTGAGATGATCTACTTTTGCAGGCCTCCCTTTCCATAGCTCATAAGGTGTCTTTGATGGGCATGGAATCCCCCCCCTCAACATGTTTTGGGGTTCAAAGCCCAAGTTTTGGTCAAAGGCTTTGTAAGACTCCGTGAATTATAGGTGCGAAGCGTGAAGTATAGGATGAGTCATAGGGTTGTCTGCCCTAAAATATTGTATTGTAATGTAAAGTCATGTCGGCTTACCCATGGTCTGCAGACCATGGGAGTGTATAAATAGAGCAAGGCTCTAAGTGTAAAGAGGGTGAATGAGAAAAAAGAATAGGAATAGTTCACGTATAGAAGAAGAGTCTAAGTGTATTGGGTCGTAGTAGTAGGAAGAGGCTCTGCAGTTGAGTGCACAGAGGCCTAGTAGAGTCCATAGCTGAGTATGCGGACCCTTGTAGCTAAGTGCACAGGCCGGTTTCGGGTCTGTAATCGGGATTGAAGATTAATAAAGAGAAGTTGATTCTTATTTCTGTGTATCTATTGTGCATTGCCTTCTTTATGTTTATACTGTTTTATTTACCGCGTGCACTATTATGATTACTGAATATGCTATAATAATCATTATTATTACATAAACAAGTTAAGTAATCGGATAATAACAAATTAAATAAAAAGGGACTTGGGTATTATATAGGTTGTGCCCCGAGTAGGGTTGTGCGGAAGCAACATCGCAGGTTGCGAAGAATAGCAAGTGCGCGTAGTGACGGGTCATATCGCAGACCTCTAGAAGCTCTTCAGATATCCCCAGGGTGCGGTAACCTGGATCTAGCACCCTCCCATACTACTTTGCGTGAGACCTCAATCCATGCTCCATGGACTGTTGCCGAAAGTGCCAGTAGTACCAAGATTTGCTAGGCTAAATCACCTCTGAACCTGGGTCAAGCCCATACAAGCCAACAATTCCATTGTTGGGACCGAGATCTGCATAAGGGATGTCTGATGTCGTGGCACTCAAACCCAACAAAGAAATAAATTGAAGAGTGGTTGGACAAGAAGATTTACGAGTTCATGATGCAGAAAAATAGAACTCTATGAGTATCTAAGGAATAGTGGTTGGAATGCTACTTGTATACGAAAATCCATGAAATTTTCTTTGCATCTTTCCTTCTGAGTTGTATGAGTGGATTGCAAAGTTAGTAGATAGCCAAGGAAGGTGTAGGCTTGAAAAACCAATAGTGTGGATTCCGGAATTAGTGCACAGACTAGAAGCATCAGAAGATAAGATCACGTGAGCTGTGGACCATTGGTATGACCGGATAATAGGAGGATTTGTCACTGAGTTTGCGGTAGAAACGACTATCAGCTAAAGTGAGGCAGAGCGATGTTTTCTCAAGAGACAAGGTAAGTATATTAAATTTTGAACACTTGGATTAAGATGTTGCTGTGTGAAAAGTGGGTTATGTGAATAAGTTAATGTTTAGCACTACGCGGAGCTGGAATATCTACAGAAGTGGAAGTAGTGAAAGATTAGAAACCAGTCCCTTAATTTCACCCTCGTGGGAGAGTGAGGAAGAGCTCACAAAGGTTTCTCCGAGAAGCACAGTCAGTTTGATAAGACATCGAATTCTGCGTTTACCACCTCCACCCACACTACAATCTGTTTCACCCTCCTCACCTCCATCTCCACCCACTCCCCCTCTGCTACCACCACAGTTCTGTATGGCGAGTGTAGAAATTTTGAATAATATAACACTTATTCATAGAGATTATCCTGATTATACACTATTTTTGGAATGCATGAATAATACATAACCTTGTCTACGTTGATCATCAATTTGCGGAATTAAAGAAACAATTGCATGCGCACATTGAAACATCAATCACACATATCAACACAGTATGCAATGGGGAAAGAATATAGCTGAAAACCCCTCAACTATCTGTATATTATGATGATAGAGAACATGTAACAATACATAGTACAATACTTCTCACAAGTACTCAGTACTATCTCCACCTGCTACACACAAACTAGCTCAGATCTGAATCAAGTCACAGGTTCAAATCTCCTCCGATGTTTCCCTGCCTCCATTGCGCAATCCCTGTTGAGAATAGATCTGATCCAAGTTTGAATTCCCTTTTCCTGTACTGCGTAATCCTCATTGGCAATCTCAATGAATGATTTTGCAAATCTCATGCACAGTTATAGCCAGAACTGATAGTAGTCTCACCCTTTCACCCACCTCTAACACTTGTCTCCATTGAACTATCCATGCATTGAGTTAACTGATGTATTATTTAGTTGATTTATGAGTTAATAATTAGTGAATTAATTAATAATTAATTCACATCACTCATCACTAGTGTATTTGTTAGTTAGAATAAATACAACTAGTTCAACTAAGTCAAATTGAACACAACTCCGTCAACTCCTCAATCAACTCCACCAAACTTAATCACTTGATTTCTAACTAAAGTCCATCATGCAATAGCTCAACTAACCCATAAGAAAGTGCATTTCTTTCTGGCAGTTGCATGTGCCACATCCGTAGCTCAAACTGAAGTGCTGCAAGAGGATACGATAATGTTTATAGTCCAAATATTATTAAGAGCTAATAATATTCGACTGTTCTATTTTTTACTAGCAGTCTAAAAATAGACTCCGCCCATATGTCTAAAAATAGAGGTCCATCTATTTTTACCAACATGACCAATCATCCATAAATAGCATCTTGCAACTCATAGACCATGATCCATATGTCTAAAAATAGACTTTGCACCAAAAATAGCCTGCGGGCCCACTTAGTGAAGGCAACTTCTTTTCACTAAACTCCATCATCTTGTTGTATTTTCAACACTCCCTCTCAACAAGATATGGATTATCTACAACCCCTATCCTGCCTTTGGGGTATTCGAATTTTCTCCTGATCAGCGCCTTCGTCAAGATATCAGCATCCTGATCCTTCGTGGGAATATATGAAAGTAACATGATTCTCTGCTGCACACAATATCTGATATGATGGTACCTGATGTCGATGTCCTTAGATCTATCATGAAATGCTAGATTAGCTGAGAGTTTAATGTAATTCTGGTTATCACAATAAATCACAGTAGGCTCCAAGTGTGACCCGAACAACCTGACTAGGATCTTCCTCATCCACATAACCTTGCATGCAGCCAAAATTGGTGCCATATACTCAACCTCTACTAAACTGAGTGCCACGTATCTCTGCTTCCTGTTGTACCAAGAAATTGTTGTCGACCTAATACTGAAGATCCCTCTAGATGTGCTATTTCTGTCTGTTGGGCTCCCTACCCAATCTGAATCCGTGAAGCCACATAGCTTCACCTCATCCTCCTATCTGTACCATACTCCATATCCTGATGTCCCTCTGAGATAACGCAATACATGATTTCCTGCCTTCCAGAAGATCTTGGTTGGCTTAACCATAGCTTGTGAAAGCTGGTTACCAGCATAGCATATATTGGGTCGTGTATTGACCAGATACATAAGCGACCCCACCAACTGTCAATAAATAGTGGCATCCACTACCTCCGTTGAAGTAGCATCCTCCTTCCTCCAACCTCCAGGAAGAGGAGTATCAACAGGCTTGCAGCCATGCATGTTGAACTTCTCCAGTATCTCTGCATACTTACCCTGAGAAACAAATAGTCCATCACTGTGCTGCTTCAATTTGTAGATCCATCTCAAACCCACCACTGATTTCCCCTCCGGTCTTGGGACAATCTCCCATGCACTGTTTCTGACAATCAAATCATACTCTTCCACCATGGCATCTACCCATGTAGGATCCTCCACAACTTCCTCGAAAGAGGATGGCTCAGTCATGACAAATTTTCTCACAAGAGCAATGTATCCAGTGTACCGATCAGGTGGTTGTCTCTGTCTGCGCTATGCTGTAGGTGGTCCTACAACCTTCTCTGCATCTTGAGCCAGTCACTCAGCTTCTATAGTGCGCTTTCGCCCTCTGATGGTTGGCGCTGCATGAGTGGTCTCTTCCACTCCATGAACTTCATCTTGTGACTAATCCACATCCTGAAGCTCATCCTTAGGAACTAATAGCTTCTCATCTGCATGCAAGTGTGGCTCCCTCTCAAGCAAGCACTTCGAGGCTTTCTCCTCCTGAAATTTGATATCCCGTCGCACAACAGTCTTGCGACTGTCTGGCAAATACACACAATAGTTGTGGGGCATATCAATGTACCCCACAAATACCCCAACCTCTGCGGTTGGCTCCATCTTCTTCTTGGCATCCTTTGTCACATGCATGTAAATAGGAGAACCAAAAATCCTCAAATGGGAAATATCAGGCCTCTTACTAGAATAAGCCTCCTCGGGTGTACTCATGCCAAGTATCTTGTGAGGACAACAATTCTGCACATATACTGTAGTATTGCATGCCTCCACCCACAATTGAAGGGGTAGGCCATGATCATGCAACATCGCTCATGCAACACCCACGATTGTTCTGTTCTTCCGCTCAACAACCCCATTTTGTTGTGGGTTATGGGAGCTATGAGCTCTCTTAGAATCCCTTCTGCACTGCAGAAGTCCTTGAACTCGCCAGAGATTAATTCACCACCATTTTTGCTCCTAAGAGCCTTCACCTTCTTCCCTGATTCTTTCTCGACTAGTGCTTTGAACTCACAGAACTTTGAGTATGTCTTGCTCTTCTTCTACATAAAGAAGATCCAGCACTTTCGAGAGAAATCATCAACAAAGATCACATAGTACTTGTGCTTTGCTGTCGAAGCTACTGAGAAAGGTCCACACACGTCTGTGTGAATTCTCTCAAGGATCTTCGTGGCTCGACTATCCTTCTCATGAAAGTTGGCTTTCACAAAGTTTCCCAAAGTACACCCCTTGCACTAATCTGACTGTGCAAGAGTGCCTTTAGGAAGCCCAGTAGAAATCTACTGCAGTATCTCCAAGGCTCCATGGTGAAGGTGGCCCAATTTCTGGTGCCACAGCTTGCCATCATCCCAACTCACCACTCCTTTTGCCTTGCATGCCATTGCTGCGCGGCCATCTACATGCAATTGATAAAGGTTCTTGACTCGAACTCCTATCTTCTGGGTTTCTCCAGTTGTCTTACTACGAAGGAAAACCTTTCCCTCACTGAAGACAACATCATATCCCTTGTCTTCTAACATCGCCACAGAGATAAGATTCTTCTTCAATCTTGAAACATGCATTCCTTCAATACGAAGGGTTTACCAAACTCCCTCTCAAAGGAAATGGTACCAATACCGGTCACACTGTATCTACCATCATCGCCCATCTCAATGTGCACTCCAAGATCTTTCTCATCCAGATCAGAAAACAAATCTCGATCTCCTGTCATGTGAAAGGACGCACCACTATCCAAGAACCATATTGATGCCATCACACTTGATACCAAGCATGCGATCAACGAAAAATCTAGCTCAAACTGCGAGGCTAAGGCCTCTCCCGCTGTAGATCCAGTAGCTTGGTTATTTTTCTTCTTCTGTGGACAATTTGTGGCATAATGTTTGTGCTGGTGATAGTGAAAGCACTTCACCTTGGACATGTCCTACTTCTTGCCTTTCGCTACGGAATGAGAAGCTTTCTTGTTCTTCCCCTTATTTGCTTTGGCAGCCAAAGCACAATTTTCTTCATCAAATGCCTTGGATGAAGATCCGTCCCTCGTATTTCGCCTGATCTCCTCTTGCACAAGATTAGACCAAAGTCTCTCCCAACCTGGAAATTTCTCCCGACCATTGACAGAGTCTTGATAGGAATTCCAACTCTTCAGAAGACCAAGGAGAGCCAAGCTCACCAAGTCCTCATCATCAACAGTCACCCCCACACTTTCCAGCTCATCCCGGCATTGGGTGAACTTCGTGAGATACTTGGGCATACTGTCTCCATTCTCACACTTAATGTTTCTGAGTTTATCCTTAAGTGCCAACTTCCTCTGGTTGCTCTTGCTTTGGAATAAATCTGTCAACTTTTTCCACATCAAGTATGGAGAAGCCTTTCCATGCAAGCTGGATACAATGTGATCCTTCACACCCTCCAACGAAATCCTTCGACACTTTGCTATCTTCTTTTTCCAAGCCTCAACTTGAGCAGCATCAGTAGGCTTTAGGACTTCAGCATCTATGAAATCCTTCAACCCATTTTCATCTAACACCACCTCCATCCTGTCTTTCCATGCAATATAATTCGAGCTACCTTCAAGGGTATACTCCAATCACAATCCGTTGAAAGACATTTCAACTTCGACACCAAGAAAACACTGCTACAAATTCAAATTCCACCAGCTCAAAACTCAACCGCTTCTGATCTAAAATTCGTGAGAACAAAGTATTTCTCGTATAGAGATTTACTGTATGGGAATTTACCGGATACCTCACCTTCCAAAATAAGGATGAATCCAGATACTACCTGGCCCGATTACAGACTCTGCCTGAATAAATAAAATGTAATCACTTTCTCAATAATAGATCTAATGATCAACTTCGCTCTGACACCATGTAGAAATTTTGAATAATATAACACTTATTCACAGAGATTATCCTGATTATACACTATTTGCAGAATTCATGCATAATACATAACCTCCTCTACATTGATCATCAATTTGCAGAATTAAAGAAACAATCGCATGCACACATTGAAACATCAATCGCACATATCAACACAGTATGTAATGGGGAAAGCATATAGCTGAAAACCCCTCAACTATCTATATATTATGATGATAGAGAACATGTAACAATACATAGTAAAATACTTCTCACAAGTACTTAGTACTATCTCCACCTACTACACACAAACTAACTCAGATCTAAATCAAGTCACAGGTTCAAATCAACACAGTATGTAATGGGGAAAGCATATAGCTGAAAACCCCTCAATTATCTATATATTATGATGATAGAGAACATGTAACAATACATAGTACAATACTTCTCACAAGTACTCAGTACTATCTCCACCTACTACACACAAACTAACTCAGATCTAAATCAAGTCACAGGTTCAAATCTCCTCCGCTGTTTGCCTGCCTCCACTGCACAATCCCTGTTGAGAATAGATCTTATCCAATTTCGCATTGCCTTTTCTTGTACTGCGCAATCCTCATTGGCAATCTCAATCAATGATTGTGCAAATCTCATGCACAGCTATAGTCACAACTGATAGTAGTCTCACCCTTTCACCCACCTCTAACACTTGTCTCTACTGAACTGTCCATGCACTGAGTTAACTGATGTATTCTTTAGTTGATTTATGAGTTAATAATTAGTGAATTAATTAATAATTAATTCACACCACTCATCACTTGTGTATTTGTTAGTTAGACTAAATACAACTAGTTCAACTAAGTCAAACTGAACACAACTCCATCAACTCCTCAATCAACTCCACCAAAACTCAACCACTTGAGTTCTAACTGAAGTCCTTCATGCAATAGATCAACTAACCCATAAGAAAAGCGTATTTCCTTCTGACAGTTGCATGTGTCACATCCGTAGTTCGAACTGAAGTGCTCCAAGAGGATAAGATAATGTTTATAGTCTAAATATTATTAAGAGCTAATAATATTCGACTATTCTATTTTTAGCCTGGCAGTCTAAAAATAAACTCCGCCCATATGCCTAAAAATAGAAGTCCATCTATTTTTACCAACATGACCAATCATCCACAAATAGAATCCTGCAACTCATAGACCATGATCCATATGTCTAAAAATATACAGTCTAAAAATAGACTTTGCGCCAAAAATAGCCTGCGGGCCCACTTAGTGAAGGCGACTTCTTTTCACTAAGCTCCATCATCTTGTTGCATTTTCAACACTCCCTCTCAACAAG
>APFE031334845.1:0-12935 GCA_000404065.3 Pinus taeda | reverse complement strand
GGCCGTCGGGGTGGTGCGGGGTGGGCGGCGATGCGGGGTGGGGCACGACTGCCTACCCCGTGCCACCTCAGTGGCTCGCCCACGCCATGCCACCCCGGTGGGCGCGCCTCGTCGTAACCAAGTCACCACACACGGGCGCCTCCGCATGAGTCACACCTCTGTTCACAATCTCAACACTTCATTGTTTCCACCGTTTCGTCGTGCACGACGCGCCCTCACCTGGCCGCCCGTCTGCACACCCTCACCATGTCAACCGATTCACCTCCGTGCATGGCGCGCCCCACCTGGGTCACTCGTTCAACACTTCAGTTTGTCCGTTCAGCGGACGCCCTACTTGGGCCACCCCAGCTGCTCGTTGTGCACACCTGCATGGATGCCTTCACTCAGCTGCCCGCCATGCACGCCTACCCGGACGCCCTCACCGGTCACCCACACGCCTAGCTTGTCGGCGGGCGCACCCGTCGTGCAGCCCTGCCTGATGCCTTCGTTCACCCGATACCCTATGTGGTTACTCCTTGCAGCCTTGCCCAAGACTTGGGTGCATCCGGCTTCACCAACTTGCACCTTGTACCCTTTGAACTGCACCTTGTTCTTCCTTTGATTGAAGGTTGAACTTGTGATGTCAAATGAACCTCCACACATCTTTTACTTACAAGGGTGGCAGGGCGAGTTAGCCTACCCGGCGGGCTCGTCCTCCATGCTATACATGCCCACACTCCATCACAATACCTTGTCGGCCTTTGCTTCCAAGTATGGGTCGGCCCGTGGGTAGCCCTCCACGCTCCCACGCATATATAATGCCTCGCCCAACCTTCTACGCACTCGCATAACCTTCGCACGCTAAGTCTGAGCTCGTTCATTGCTTATCCCAACTGCTCGTTCGCCACCGAACGTGGTTGCACCTCGGACGGTGGAGAATGGCAGAGGGCTATATGGGCGCGGGCTTGTGTGTTAAGTGCCCAGAGCCTAAGGTTTGAAAGGGCGATTTTACAGAGTTTATATGAAAAATAGAGGGAAGATAAGTGAGGGAGGTTAAGCGGGATAGGGGAAGGAAGGAGATAGCGACCTGTGGTGGAGGTGGAGGATCATTTTATGAGGTCTCCATTGAATTATTTTACAAATTTGATTATAAATTATAAATATTATTTTACAAGATTTAAATTTAATAATTTAATTTAATTCTACATAATTCAATTATGTATCAACAATAACTCTACAAATTATTTATAAATTTTAGCTTTGAAATATTTCCTAATGAATTAAGCTTTGAACATAGAAAAATTCTATTCTTTAACTCTTTTTTATAAAGAAAAATTCCAGTGGCAGTTTCAAGACTTCCTATTTGCTCTTTTTGAGTTACAAGTCTCTGTTATATGTCTCATTAACTTTCTATTTGCTCAATTACAAGTCTAAGTTATTTGTAGAGTTGCACATTACTTGCAAAAATTAGATTAAATCTAGACAAAAAGAATGACAATTATTTCTCTTTGCTAAATAAATTAACTTAACTATATAATTTTACAATAACTCATTTCATTAATATAGATTAAAAAAAATTTTCACAATTTAAATTAAATTAATTTAAAATTCAAACCCTTCAATATTGATATAATTAGATCCAAAATATGATTAATTATGATTATTAATAATTGGCACAAGGCTCTTTTATCATCTATATTCATAATCACTAAATACTATATATTTAACATTATAATTTAATTTGCCATCATTAAATTTAATATTATAATTAAAAAAATTTAAAATATATTAACAACAATTTTATGTACTTAAAAAATAGAAAAAACAAAAACACATTATCAACACCATTGCCATGCCATAGAAAAAACAAAAACAAAAATTATCCCAACCACCATACCTCCCACCCATTGATAATCAGTAAAAAAAAAATAAAAAAAAATCTCTGAAACAAACTACAATGCAACCCTGTTCCTAGATAATTGACCTTTTATTGCTACAAAACTAGCAGATCACATATGTGAAACTGAACTCTAAATCCTCCAACTCAATTTACTGAGCTAAAATACTACTGATCAGCCATGTCACACAAGTTAACATCATTTCAAGTTGTTTATTTGATGTGGAAATTTGAATTTTTTTTCAATTAATCAAGGGATGGGTTATATTACCTCTCAACACGCAAAGCCAGAAGGAAGGCTCAAGATGGATTGTGGAGGAGCCACGATTGATGCAACAACTTCAGGAGGTTGTGGAGCAGCCACAACAAGGGAAGCTGAGTGGAGATCAAGTAGATACATCTACTCATGCAAAGACCTCCAATAGGGGGAAACTTCGAGCCAGGTGGGCTGAGGGATCACATGCAGCCATACCTCCCTTCGAAATCTGCCAACCTTCTCCCCCTTTCCCACTAGCTCTTCCTGTGTGCTCCCCCTGTGACCCCCCCACTGCGCAATCGGCGCAACGAATGGGGGCCTTCGGCCCCCCTCTAACCCCCCGGTTCACTACGTAGGTTAGTCGTGGAAAGAATATAACACAACCCAACAAAATATGGCGACTCACCTCTTCATTCACTGATGTTGCAATCAATGCATAAGCCTCGCTGTTCTTGTTTTCCCAGATGGTGAATTCCTTGTCTGAACTAGGCTGTTTTGGCTCTTTGTCTCCGTTTCCAACACACACTCCTTTCCATAGCCCATTAAAAATGAGAGTGTGTTTGATCCTGGAGGTCGCAATTTCCATGGCCTCCTTGGTGCGATGAAGTAAGAGGAATGCACCTCTTCATTTGATTCTCTGAGTACTGCCTTTAGTCTAGGAAGCTCTGGACACTTCTTTGTCAAATGCTCCAGCTTGCAGATATTACATACGCTGATGTTGTTCAATTTGCATTCCCTGTAAGGATGTTTCTTTCGACAAGTCAGACAGAAAAAGGCATGGGGTGTATCAGCTTCTACTTGTGTCTTTTTGATCTGTGTTATTGTTATCTAGGCCAAGAGAGTATTGAGGATACTGGTCTTGAAATTTTTGAACAAATCTCTCCAAGTGCAAACCTTTCCTCAAGTTTTGCACTTAAAAAGAGGTTTGCATCTTGAGAGATTTGGTTCCTCTCTATGCTTGGTAGATCTAGAATTAAGATGGATTTACGATGGTAATTAAATTCCAAAATAGAATATAGGGGTTGGCTCAGGAGTGAGAAGGAGGGGGAAGGAAGGACGACAGTGGTGGGGTGGGGCGAACAGAGAGGCAGGGAGGTGTGGAGCATGGTGGGAATTTTTTTTTTTTTTTTTAATTTTAATTTTTAAATTATTTTAATTTTTATTTTTTTTTTTGATTGTTTTGATTTTTTTTTGTAATCTTTAACTTTTTTTTTTTTTTATGGTTTTTTTCAACTTTAAAGATGGTTTTTTGTTTGTTTTTTATTTTTTTTAAATTTAAATTTTTCATTTTTACAAGTTAATTTTGGTTTTTTTTAATCTCTTTTATATATTTTTTGTCATGTATCATCCCCTTACCACCATTGGCCAGTTGGTGGACAGGGAAATTTATTTTATTATTATTATTATTATTATTTGTGCTAAGTTAGTTTATTTAGTATTTGTTTCATTATCCCTTGTTGAGATAAACCATTCATCCAAGTATTTGAGAAATACAAATAGGTTTTAATTTCCCTTAGTCATCTGAAAATTTGAAAACTTAAATTTCAAACCCTAAGTTTTATTTTCCCTTGTTTTGTTTGTATTTATAATCACTCTAAGATAGTTTGCATTCTAGGCTCCATTCATCCTATATTGAGGATATTCTAGTGTTTCTCATTGTGGTGGTCCTCTAAAACCCCAAACCCTTTTTCCTTTTTATTTTATAGTAAATTAGGGTTAAATTATAGAAAACTCTTATGTTTTTTATCATTCAATGATGAGTTGATGTATGTCATGAGGTTAGGTATTGCTTAAAAGTGTATTATAGAGGTGAATTCAAACGTTTTCATGCATTTTACAACACTTTTCATGGGTTGATGTCATACTTTATTTATTTAGATCAAGATTTATATCTTTAAGAGAGTTTTAGTTGATTTGAAACTTGGAACGTTGCTTCTGTCTCCAAATGTCTTCCATCTACTGTGATTTAAGAGTTGAGCAAGCATCAACCCTGGACCACAGGGTTCCTGAAATTATGCTAGAAGTTTCCATAGGTAAAGAAAGAAGATGCTGAGCAAGATGATCTAGAACTCTTCTAACCCTGCAAATCTCAGACCTCAACAAGGCCAAACTAGCCTTGAGAAAGACACATTGGTTCTTGGGAATGTTTAGGTGATGATTAATCTGGGCAAAAGCTGGAATGACGAATGAATCTCTACATCTCTTAAGAATGCTAGATCTGAATTCATCTTCGAAACCTGCAAGCGTGCTGATTTGGTCTTTAAATAGGAACGCAACAAAATATAGAGATAACCATATACACAAACATGTAGTGGAAATAATACTTCATTTCATTAATGTAAAATACTGAAATATGCTTACAAACAGAAACAGAAATAAACTAGCTAGGGTGATGGTAGCTTATCTCTGAGAAGAGATGTGGTGGCTACATGCCTCTGAACTATGTTACAATGAGGCTCGAAGGCCTATTTATTGTTGAGAAATAATGGAAAACCATTAACATTCCAAAACCTAACCCTAGAAGATGAAACACCAAACTATGGGCCCCATTTGGATAAATTGGCACATCAACCTCCCAGGGTCATAACTTTGGCATACGATCTTTGTTTGAAGCGTACAATAGCTCATTAGAAAGATCTATCCGAGCAGTACCACTTTGGGAAGGGAATCATCGGTCCATGGACCCACGTTACCCCCAGATTTCCCAAAAAACGTCGTTTAGGGCCTCAAAATGGCTCCGGAAGTTTAGGACCCGAAAAATTACTAAAAATAGTAAGTTGTGCTACAATTAAGGAAACGGAAAATGCTGAGAGAAACAATGGTGGGAGTCCAGGTGGACTTGGCAGGTGGCCACCAAGATCCACCTGGATCATTTGCTCGTTCAAAATGATGAGTCTTAGTTGCAGTGGCCCTTCCATGCAGGGATGCAATTATTGAATTGAGGCTTCTGTGATCCATATCAAATTTTTGAGACAGGTTTTCGGCGATAATCACATCAAAATTCATTTTCCAACGCGTTTCAAACCAACTAGTGTGGTTCATCGTCAGGACAAGATGAAGAACTAGATCCAAGCATAGCCTAAATAGAGAGAGATCATTCAAACGGTTAGAAAAAAACAACTATAATTGACCAAGAAACAACTAAATTTGACCATAGGGACAGGGTAACAGCTATATTTGACTTGTCCAAGAGATGTCCAGTTAATTTATTAATTAATTTGTTTGATATAATTATTTTAAATCTAATTTAAAAATATGCTAACATAGGAACTATAATGTAAATATTTATTAGTTTATCAAAAATAATAATTTTTAATTCATATGAATCTAAATAAATCTAATTTAAATCAAAAGATTTATTATTTTTAATTCATATGAAAATATTTTGATTACCCTCATTAAAATAACTCACAATATATTATATTATGTTTAATCTAATTAGTTAATTCTATTACTAAACTTATTTTTATATAACCAAATATGAATAATTTTTATTAAAAATAAATAAACTCATCCAACCTATGAGTTACTATTGTATTAACTAGATTTTTTTGGTTATAGAATAAATATAATTTAAATCAAAATATTTATTAATCTCTTTTAATTCATATAAAACTAAATATATCTAATTAAAAATATTTCGATTAATCATATTATCTTTACTAATAAAACAAATTGAATAACTTATAATATAGTATATTACGTTTATTTTTATTACTAATCTTATGTTTATATAACCAAATATGATAACGAATACACCTAAATGATAATCAATTAATATATGATTATAATTTTAAACATATTTAATTATATATAAATTACTAAGTAAAACATCTACTAAAATTATAGAACTTCACCTCAATAATACGGGGCTTTTTTTATCCATCTAAAAAAAAAAAAAATCAGGAAATCCACTCGATCAAGAAGAAAAGGTAAAAAAAAAAAGAAAAAAAGGTGAATGGGGGTAGGGCTAAGAGGAAATGTCAGGGATCCAACAACTGCTAATATTCCAACCATCGTCCCTATTGAGATTACTCAACCTCCTTTCGATTTCTATGGCCTCCCTAAACTTTCATCGATGAAAATGAGAAACCTTAGCAATAACCTTAGCCTCCTCAAGACATATATGATGCTTTGTCTTCTCTGCGTGTTCAGCCAAGGTTGAAGTCTGGATCCTCCCATGCGTGATGTTAGCTGCATGCTCATGAATCCTTTGATTAATAGAGCACCCAATTTTACCAACATAGGGGGTCCCACACAAACAGGGAATAACATAAACACCTTTCATGCCCTTGGGGTCAACTAGGTCTTTAACAGATCTAAGGGAGCTACGAATGGTGTTGAGGGGTCTAAAGGTAGAGGGAACGTTATGCCTTCTGAGGATTCTCGCAATCCTATCAGTGGTCCCCTGAATGAAAGGGAGATGCACCCCTGCGGCTCGATCTAAGGGGTCTTTTTTAACCTTGGGACCTTTGTCAGCTCTAAGGAATGCTTTCAGACCTTGTTGCCTACTGTAACCATTATTAAAAAAAACGTTAAGAAGATGGTCTTTCTCTTTATCAAGGTTCCCTTCATTAGGTATTCTCAACGCACGAGTAGCAAGCATGTTGAGAACATCCCATTTTTTATCATGGAAATGGTGAGAGTTTGCATGAAGATACTGCTTAGTATGAGTTTTCTTACGAAACACCTTGTGGGAGAAAGAACCATCTTCCTTCATTGAAATGAGAACATCAAGGAAGTTTACTTGTGAGAGAGTGCACACTAGTCCATTTGTCTCTTCGACACAATGAAGCACTAAGACAACAAATTGTCTTGCTCCATAGTAAACTTTACGGAGGAAGATTGGTTGTTCAGATGTTGAAAAAATAGATCTAACTCCTCATGGCCATGAGGCCAGATGACATTAGTATCATCCACAAATCTTTTCGATAGCTTTGGCAGGAGACGGGCTAATGCCAAAGCCTTGTATTCAAAGTCCTCCATAAAAAGATTAGCCACAACAAGGGACAAGGGGGAGCCCATGGCCACCCCACAAGTCTGCTCATAGAATTCCCCTTCAAAGCAGAAAAAAATAGAGGTAAGACAAATCTCTACTAAATGAGCAGTATCAGGGTTAGTGAGGTGATTAATGACCTCAATGGTCTCCTTTATAGGAATGCAAGTGTAAAGAGAAACCACATCAAAGATAACAAGAATGTCCCCAAGATCACACTTTATGCCTTCTAATTCATTAACAAATGAATAAGAGTCTTTGACGAAGGACTCTATAAGCCCAACAAGGGGTTTAAGCTGCTAGGCAAGATATTTTGCTAGGAGGTAGGTGGGCCCTATGATAATAATATTCATAATATGATATTAATTATCATTATTATTATTATTATTATTAAAAGTAGTATTATTAGTCTTATTAATACCAATATTAATATTTAGTATTAATATTAATATTAATAGAATTACCAAATCTACGACTTATTATTATTAAACTAATATTTACTATTAATATTAATGGTATTATTAATATTAAAGATACTAATAGTATTAATTATTTATAATATTACTAATAATATTAAACTGGTATCTACTATTAATATTAATCTTCTTATTAATATTAATGTTACCAATAGTATTAATTATTCATATTAACAAAATAAAAAATCTAGACACCAATACAACTAAGAAGTGAGGGCGAGAATCTAGTAGCTACTAATTTTCCAACCGTCATCCCTATTAATATTACTAGAAGACCTCTCAATTTCAATGGCTTCCCTAAATTTACGATGATGAAAGTGAGGAATCTTAGCGATAACCTTAGCCTCCTCAATGCATATATGATGCTTGGTCTTCTCAGCATGTTCAGCCAAAGCCGAAGATTTGGTCCTCCTGTGCTTGATATCAGTTGCGTGTTCCTTAATCCTTCGGTTAATAGAACGACCAGTGTCATCAATGTATGAGGTTCCACATGAACACTGGATGACATAAACACCTTTCTATCCATAACATTCACCTTGTCTTTAACAGACTTTAAGCTTTTAATGGTGTTGAGAGATCTAAAAATTGAGAGAATATTATATACAGAAACTTGAATTCGAAAATAACTAATAATTTTATATACATAATTAACATGCATATCATCTACCTAATAATTCAAAGCCCTATCCCTTTCTTTTGATCCATACAAAGTGGGCGTGTTTTTCACTTAACTAACACAAAGTTATATTGATGACCGACTTATATTGAAGACCAAATTATCTCAAGAAAAAATCCAACAAAGTGGTGCACCCTAATTTTGGATTTTTAATACCTAAGCATAATCTAGCATAATCCTCCTTTGGGATCGTATTGGGATCGAATGCAATTTTCTTACGCTTTGTTAATCATCATTCAAATTTACTAAAATAATAGAAATTTACTAAACAAAATTATATGTAGCAAATACTTTAAATTTAATAAATATATAACCTCAAGGCCAATGCCAGATGATTTTGAATATTCAACTTTATTTTTTTTAAATATTTAAATCATGAACAAATTATAACCCCAAAAAGACTTTTAAACTGTGGCATTCTAATTTCGGTTTTCTTATACCTAAGCATTTTCTAATTTTGGTTTCTTAATACCTAAGCATTAATCTTTGAGATTTAATGAACAAAATTCTTAAAAAAAAAAAAAAAAGAAAAAAAATGAAATTTCATGAAGTGTTAGCTTCATCATTAATATGTAAAAGTAAAATAAGTCCAAATTTACTAAAATTTTATGGAACAAAAATGATAAATTTACTTTCAATTAATCCTTAAATTTAATGAGCAAAATTATTACAAAAAATTGAAATTCCATAAAGTGTTAGTATCATCATTAATGTGGAAAAGTAAAAAAAAAAATCTAATTCTCTAAAACAATGACACTAATCATCATTATGTAGAAAAAACTTTAAATTTACCAAATACATAACCTCAAATCCAATTATCTCAATCACCATTAATCATGGTTTAATGATTTTGAATATTTAAGTTCAATTTTTTAGAATGTTCAAACCAACCTAGATTCATGTTAATTTATGATCCACCATGAGAGCGATCAAATCTCCTGAGATCAAAACCTCTTTTAGAGTGAAAAGAGATTTAAGAGATTTGATCCCTCTCGGCCCTTAGTAGATCCAAATTTAAGGTGGATCTAGGCTGGTTTAATTCCCCCCTTTAAATAGGCTATATTCCACATGAATTTCATGGGTCAATATCATGGGCTCTCAATACCATGGATCATTTTTATTTTATTTTTATAGGATTATTTTCATAAGGAGTTGAGCTTCAAGCCCCTAAATGGGTGAAAGGTCCACCAAAAAGGTTGGGTAAACCGTTGAAGACAACACATAGTTCTCCAGAAATATTCATCAACAACAAAGATTATTTTTAATTTTTAATTTTATTTTACTCGATTTAAAAGGCTTATATTACACTACATTAATCTTTTTATTTAATTTTGATTTATTTAATCATTTTTATGTAATTTGACTTCGTCAAAATGTTAAATATTAAGTTACAACATTTCTACTATACTAAACAACCTTAAAACAATAAAATTATATAATTTAATTTCAAATTGCAAATAAAAAAAAAACTATCCTTTATAATTAAATTATAAATATAAAAATATAATAAATAAAATATTTACCACTTATATATAATAATTAAATTATATAATAAAACTAAAATGTATACCAATTATATTTTACCTATATAAAATGCAGTTGTCTATAATGCGAGTTTTTGAAAGTCTTTCCGGTGGGTTTTTCCAGTCGAAATCCAGCAGCAATTTATTGGAATCACAAGTTTGATTGCTAGTTTCTGCACAATCAAAGCGTCCCAGGGGTTTTTCAGGGTGCCGAATCCAAATATGCAGTTAAAAAACCAGTTTAACTGCAACAAATCAAGATTTAACTTCAATTTCTTCCGCCGGATTCCGTCACCAAAATCTCCAAAAAGTCTCATTATAAACAACTCCATATAAAATTGGTTTTATATTAATAAAAAACTTGCTACTAGCTTTAATACAAAAGATATTATGTTGCTTGACGCAGAAAAAGAGACGTTAAAAGAGTTACAACATTATAGTGTGTACATGCAAAATTAAAATGTTTTAGAACTTAATGTATATAATGTCTTTATTCCAAATTTTTATATTTGGAATATCACCTTCAGTCACACCTGTCAACATCCATAGGATGCAACACGATTATCAAATTCCATTATTTGTGAACATCCATATGATGCCACTACATTACCAAGTTCCAATGAAGGAAAAACAACGCTATTCACACGAAAAGCACCATGACTACGTTACGTCTTTTCGGAAAAGAAATTCCCAACGAATAATTTCAAATATTGAATTGAGAATTATGCGATCTATATCAACTTTTGGAAGATTTTTGGGTGAAAATGAGAAATTTTTGTCAGACGCGTTTAGAAATTTTCGTCATAACATTCATTAATAAGTCACGTAGTCAATTTGACCACTCATATAACCTATGTTTAGTGTTCATAGTTGTTACGTATTTTTTTAAAGGAGGTTGAATTTATCTAGCCATTTAAAAACGTATTTTAAATAATTTAAATTTACAATTTTATTAAAATTTATAATAAATAAATCCATCCTCATTTTAATTTTCATTTTCGATACGATGTATTTGTGAAAAGGTGGAAAAAACCACACACAATGACTTCACGATCTATCAGTCGTGAAATGCACGTCAACACAATCCACCGTTTGGACTCACATGCGTCGGATTCACAAATCCTGGCGGAGACCACCGTCACGCGACAAGTCGTAGAAGGATTTTTTTTTGACACGGATCGCTCCCTTCCGCCTACTCTTTCTATTTTATTGTGATACCAAATATAGTATGCATTCCCCATATGTTTATATAATCCCATTTGGGAGTTGTTGATCAGTACCAAGCCATCAGATCTGATAACAAACGGGTTTATTTTTTTTCATAAGCAAGGGGATTCGAACAGGTGCCTTCTGCCACGCAAATGTCCGGTGTTATTGTTAAAAAGTCAGAAGAAATGGCTGCAGGCCAAAGTGGTGGTGGTGCTGCTGTTGAACTTGTGCAGGAAAGGTCGCTTGAAACGACCAAGAGACATGACGACGATGCGGCCGAGTTTCGACCCTTGGTTTCTCAGCCCGAGCGGCGGCGGCCTCTTAGCCGATTGCAGAAGCTGGCGCCGGCTAAACTGCAGTTGAGAAGGCTGTCCCCGGATTCGATGGGGTTGCCAGCTTGCAGGAGCCCAATTCCCTTGTTATCTCCAATCCTGGTACCGCCCTTGGGAGGAAGAGATCTGGAAGAAGCTGGAAAACAAAACCCAGAAGAAGAAGAAAAAAGTGTAGTTAGTTCTCATGTGATTCCACCAAATGGATGGCAGCACCCCGCGGCGCCATTTTAAGCCGAAAGGTTTTGATCCTCCTCCCATTATTTTCTAGAATTATGAATACATTATCGTTGTTGTTGGCTGTGTTTGACTTATTCGACCAGAGAAGACCATTGGTTGTAGATTGGACTGTGATAGAAAGCTCATAGTTCCGCGGTTAGGGTTACTTCATTATTCAGCATTCATAAACATGTCTACTTTTCCTTATTTTGGTGTTCCTTGTTTCAGAGACATTGTGGTTCTATGTATTCTGGAAAATATAACAGTTTATTTGATTTCCATGTATTCTGGAAAATGTAACAGCCTATTTAATTTCCATGAATCTGGAAAATGTATCAGCTTTTTAATATAAAGACGGTTGTTTTTTTCTCTGGAGAAAAAACTATTAACTTATTTTAAGGCTCTCTGGATCGTTGTGATGAGTGATTCTAATGTTAAGGCTCTTGATGTCAAATTTATTTACTTATTTTTGCGTTGAGAAATTTGCAATTGGATCGAGTTTTTGCGAATAAGAGATGATTCTCCATATCACCATAATAATAATTATAACTAGTTAAACATCTAAATAGAATATAACATTTTATATATATAGATTACCCAAAAATAAAAAAACACAATATAAAATATTATAAGTTAAATATCAAAATATTCATTAAATTCTTTTTTTTTTTCTTATTCTTTTGAACTTTTGCCATCTTTTAGAGTTTGGTTCAGCAAGAACCATTAACAAGTTTCTATCCGATTTTTTAGTGAAGATTATTTGTATAAGTTTGAACTTTCACATACATGCAATTATTTCAAAATGGGTACTGGAGCTCAAAACCCTAAAAAAAACCATGAAAAGGCAATTCGAAAATGAAAATTGTTAATCCAGAGTCATGTTTTCTGGTAAATTTTCAACATTTTTTTTAAATAGAAGTAATTTTTTATTTCTAAATGGATGAAAAACACTTTAATTTTTTTTTTGTTTATTTTGGAATAACAAAAAAAATGGGGTTACAATTTTGACATTTTTTAGCAATGGAATTAAAGAGAAAATATTGGGACTTTGAAAAACTGTAAAATTCTAACAATTCTCGGACATGATGTTAAAAATAAAATATCTTGACTCTAAAAAACCTTGAAATTGTAATTGTTTTCGACCATACCATTAAAGATAAAATATCATGACTTAGAAAAACATTGAAATTTTGACAATTTTTCAACCATACAATTAAAACCAAAGATTATGACTACAAAAAAATCTCAAGTTTTCAAAATATTTCAAGCATGACATTATGAGAAAAACATTTATGACAAAAAACTTTAAAATTCAACCATGTAAATAAAACCAAATATTATGACCACAAAAAAATCTCAAGTTTTCAAAATATTT
>APFE031334833.1:17258-47110 GCA_000404065.3 Pinus taeda | reverse complement strand
GCTGGGCTAGGGGCTTGGTTCCACAATGTTCTCAGCCCTTTCTTCCTCTTGTGATGATTTAGCTTCCTTCTCTTCCAATTCCTCGGTCTCCTTTTATCTAGCCAGTGTTTCGTGTAGAACTGTCTCAGCATCCTGTAGAGAGGTCTTTGTGTCCATCATTTTAATCTTTTCTCTCCAGGTGGACATTTTCAGGCTTCCCCGTTCATAGGTGATGGATTTCTTTGAAGGAGACTTTTCCTTTCGTTTAGCTATGGTGTCCTCAATCGTAATTGGCTCTTTTGACTCTGGCTGGGGTCTATCAGTTTTTATCCACGTGCTCCTTCTTGCCTTAAGATACATGGGAGGCTCCCTTTTTCACTTCCCTTTTTGCTTTGGAGATGTGCTTAAGGCAGCCAGCATAGTTGTTGCCTCCCTGGCTAAAATATCAGGTGATTTCTCCTTTTGCTGCTCTATTTCCATGCTTCCTGTAGAAATTGTTTCAACTAGTTTCATGCTTCCTATAGAAACTATTTTCATGCTTCCTGTAGAAACGTTTTTCATGCTTCCTGTAGAAACTGTTTCGGTCTGTTTGGCTGGATGTGTCTTTCCTTTTAATTCTTGTTTGGTTGCCTTGGTTGTGCCCTCCTTTGTTTGGACCTTTTCAGTCCTCTCTGCTCTACTCTGCAGTTTTTTCTCCCTGGGTGTTTGTGCCATTGGTCATCCCACAAGTTTAGGCTCAGCAATTTGGCCTTTCCCCATTCCTCTTTCTGTCCTTTTTGTGCCTGTTTGCTCTGTGTTTCTTTACCACCGGTTTTCTTTCCTGCTTCAATGTGTTTCCTTTCTTCACTGCTGGTCCCTCCCTTCCTCTCTCTCTCTCTCTCTCTCTCTCCCTCTCTCTCTCTCTCTCCCTCTCCCTCTCTCCCTATAGGGGGAGGCGGGCTCTCTCTCTCTCTCTCTCCCTCTCTCTCTCTCTCTCTCTCACACACACATTATGTTTAGTGATACTTGTTCCCACATCATGTGAGATTCTTGTTTATCTTGTCATGCTGAAGGAAGACCCATTTGAGTGAGAGTTCATGTAGGGAGGACATCTCGTGGAGAGACATACCACTTTGGTTCACTCTCTCTCTCTCTCTCTCTCTCTCTCTCTCTCTCATTATGTTTAATGATACTTGTTCCCACATCATGTGAGATTCTTGTTTATCTTGTCATGCTGAAGGAAGACCCATTTGAGTGAGAGTTCATGTAGGGAGGACATCTCGTGGAGAGACATGCCACTCTAGTTTATGGTATCATCCTTGTAATGACAAAGAACATACCATGTACATCATCCTCATTTGCATCATTCAATGAAACATCCTCCACACTTTTGACACTGGGCCCAGAGACATAACCCACACTGGGGGAACTCTGTTATCAATTTGTTTGTGTTCATTGATTGGATGGATGTTGCTATGTTTTATCTTCCTTAAAGCATGCACTTGTGGTTGTTCAATACTCTTTTAAATTAAATCATGCTAACATCACAGAAGTAAAGATCTTGGATAATTCTTGTAGCTGAAGAGATCATGATAATATATAATAGACACAAACTTTGTGGCTTTTCCTCTAATAGATGCATCATCATGTATGTGCAATGTGAAATCTGCATGGTTTTCCAGAATGAAAAAAACACCTTATAAGATCGGCAGCCTTTAATGAATTGCCTTCACCTCTTTAATTTTTTTACATTCAATTTAGATTTCTTAGTCTATTTACTAATTAAAATTATTAGAGTAATTATATTATCTTTTCTTTTTATTCAGAATCTTCACATAGCCTAATTAGTAAAGGAGTAAGTGTCCCATCATCCAAAAATATTCTTACTAACCAAAGAATTCATTTTTTTCATTTTATGGGACTAGGAGAAAGTGTTATTATGGAAACTAAGTAATCTCTGCTCCCTTGCATCTCTTAGACGAACTTGGGCTTGCATATGAAAACTTTCTTAAAGCATTTGAATTTCCATCGCCTTGTTTTGAAATTCACATAGTGTAATAGGAAAAAAGAGTAAGTGACCCATTATCCACATATCACTTCTTTTTCATGCAAGGAACAATTGAAATCTTGTATAAGTAGGGTAATATTGGAACAGATCACCAAATATCTACACCTTCTCACACTTTACATGCTCACTTCATCACTTACACACAATTACACACCACACGCTAAACTTTTATAAAATTGATATTTGAAGGCATCCAGTTTCCAGATATTTTGATACTTAATTTATTTTAGCTTACATATCACACCTTAAAGAAAAATAAGACCCTTAAAAGCAACCATAACTTGAACCAACTAAATTCCCCACAAGGGCCATCAAATGTTTTTATAGTTCAGGTTAGGACCATTGGGGGTAGGCATCCCATAAGACACCATGGTCATGTTACATCTTTGAAACATAGTTGTTGAATTTTTAGGGAACTTGAAATCCTTCAATCAGCCCATGGAAAATATTACCCAATCATGGTATAGACCCAATTCATAGGGGGTTTGACTTAGGTCCAGTGCATGCGGTACTCTTTGGGGATACCCGACCCATCTAGTATTTGGTACTAGTAATTGAATACCAAGAAGATAAAGACTTGAATGCTCACATGGGATGAAGGTACTTTAATGGCCAAAATATAGGGCATCATTTCCCTATAGGTAATGGTGTGGGAAACACATGAGTCTCATTTCCATTACCTTGGTTGATTCTTCGGCTGTTGGAAGGCATTGCCAATTCTTTCATGACGTTTCCCTAGGACCCATCAGAAGATATATACACAAGGCCCAGTTAGTTTGAGAGTGGTAATGAAGAATATGTCTTCCTAGGATCCTTTTTCACGTGAAAAAACAAACAAAAACCAACTTTTTTTTGATTAATCACATAGGCTAAAGTTAAAGGGAAAGTAACCTTTTTATTTTTCACTTTTTAATGTATGTTAGCAATTTTCTTTGAAGAATCATCTTCCCTCACCATACACAAAGTAGCAAAAACTATCATAGACACCATAGGGGACCCCATGACTCCTCTTTGATCTAGATGTTTCTTAAACCTCCCCCCATTACCAGGAGGTGTGCTAGGACTCTTACCATTTAAGCATAGAGGACGTCACACACCCACCATTATAGGATATTCCTTTATTGGTGAATATTTTCTTGGGACCCCTCCCCATAAAATCACACCCTTCATTACCCCACAAGGGTCCCCATGTGCTACCTCTTTGGCGATCCCACACACCATGCCTCCAGACTATCCACAAGACCCCCATCGAGGTAGTTCTCCCAAAACTTTCCCACAGAGGACCCCTTGACATATATTTATCCAAAATCATTTTGCAATGGAAGATAACTCACAGATCATGTTCTTATATTATTTAAACCTACCAGATTTAAGTAAGCTAACTGATGACCCAATCGCACATAGCCAGAATTGACCAGCTATGCCCACCAAGCACCCTTCGGACATTCCAAAATTTGAAGGGAAATAGGGAAATAGGGAAAATACCTAGGAAACGATGTCATGACTTTTTTCATGTGGTGTTCATCTAATAGTATCACATATGATACCATTCGATTATGATTATTTCAACATGCCCTTACTGGGCCTGCAGGGAAATGGTACATTCACCAGCCTTCTGTGTCACATGGAAACTTCAGCTTTGTAAATAAAAATTTCCTCACATTTTTGCAGCTCCCGATTCATGATGATTTAGACCTAAAACTCCTCACCCACTTCAAACAAACACCTGCTACCCACATATCAGATCATATACATGAATGGAGAAAACTATGTAGCTTGCATAAAGCACAGTTGAAGACAAAGTCCTCTTCAACTTATTTTTGATATCCCTCACATTAGAAATTTCAAAAGATGTGGAAAATTCATCCCAGCATAATGAGGAAGAATCCATTAGAAAATATCAATAGCTAGAGCTTATATACACCTAGAATGGATATATTTATCATGTGCTTCTAGATGCCCTAGGCCTGTAGAATTATAAAGAGACACAAGGCACATCCGTTGTCGTTGATGGATCGATTGGTTCCATAACCCAAAACCAACTTAGCAACACCTGCCAGTACCCTGGATACCTTTTCATTGGCCAAGTATATGATGCTATATAAAATGCACCACCACTAGAGTATACAGGATACCACCTCAATAAACCCACACTGATGAGGATACGGTCAGTAGGTTTAACCAATATTAGCCCCCTCATGGAGGCTCGTATTTTCCCCCAAAGGGAACCTAGTACTCCTCTATGAATATAGATGTAATGTCCTCTTCCCATAATCCATATATCAATCACGGATAAGGAAACCAATATTCTTCTTTCCCCACACAACAATAGAATAACCCACCAACAAAAAATAACGGAAGGGTTAATCTAGTGGAACCTTCTCTCGCTCAAAAGCAACAATCAAAGAAGTAGTTGAACCCAGCTAACCTGCCTAATGTTGATAAGAAAAAACCAAAGGGTGAACCCAAACAGGGGGCAGTAACGACCAACAACCCCCATGGGCATCAGTAAGGGGCAACCCTAACTGGAATAAAAACCAGGGATCGACCAACAACAACCCACATAAGAAAAACAAGAGCACAAGTATACAAATTAATCATTTATGTGTTAACTGTGGGGAATACGGTCATTATACCCATCATGGTCCTCAAATCCCGGAGTTAAAAATGATACATGACAATAACGGGTAAGGAGGTCAACAAATTGTAGTAATACAAGACCCTTTCCCCCATTAAGGAGTGGTTAAAGCTCAACAAAAATCATCTCACCCACATCCTTCTAGAGGGAACCTCCATAGCAATTCTAATCACGAAATTTTCATGACAGGAGAATATATCCTCCTGCAACACGAAATAGAAGTTATGAAGCTCCTCCCCTAGAGCCCAATCCTTCCATGTCGACCACAGAAATACTTATATGGTCATTGACTGTTCCTCAACTTCTTATAGAAACTATGCCAAAGATGGTTAAATGACCTTTACAAATTATGATGAACACAACATAACTAAAAAATTTCTCATAGCTATAGCATAGTCGATGACTTAGCGCAATCAACATCATCTATGTCAGCATTAGAGGTCCTACAAACATGCCCAACCCAATGGAAAGCCCTACTTTCTACTCTAGGTTCAATTGACCCAGACGATTCTCACCTAATGGTATTTGACTTGGAAAAATGTACCCCACGATACCATCAGTCATTGCTTTCCAAATTATAGTCTTAGTGCAAAACATCACCATCCATCGTTACATTATTGAAGAAGGGGAATCCACATGTATAATGTCCAAATACATTTGGAAGAAACTGGCATACCCCAAACTCAAGCCTTATGACATCACGCTTAGAGAATACAACAGACGCCCTTTAGCCCTTGCAGGCCTATACCCTAGTGTGTCACTACAGTTGGTCAACAAAACCGTGCTAATAGATATCGAAGTACTAGATGCTTAGTTGAATTACAATATCTTGTTGGGCCAAAGTTACATGTATGACATGTTAGTAGTCACCTTGTCTAGGTTTAGGGTAATGATGTTCCCCCATGATGGAAAAATCATTACAATAGATCAACTCACATATTATGAGAAGAATACATTACTTGCAACCGATGGTGTGCTACCTTTAGTCTCATATTATCACAAATGGATCACCACTTACACTGAACTTAGCCTTGGCCAATTTAAGCCTTCAACACTCTTAGGGACATTCCTAGGAGACCCTCCTATGATAAAGGAAATTTCCCCAACCACAGGAGCACTGGTTTGCATGATGATCTCATCAAACATCCTCGAATCTCAAGAACCTGTTTCAGATACTAACAACAATGTTGTTACCAATCCTACTTTCTTACCATATTCAATCACTCAAACACCCTTTTTATTTTCCCCACCTAGTTTTGTCTCACACTAAGTCATCACAATGCTCTCATTTCCACATAAGTCTTTCATGATACTGGTATATTATTTGGCCCCCCAAGCCACGTCAGCAAGCTCAGGAATCAATCTTATTCCTCCTTACGATAGCACGACACCATTAGTATCACCTACACCATGAGCAAGGTCTACACTGACACCAGCCAGTGCTATGACAAGGGATAATAAAAACAGTAAAAAGGTGGAAGATTTAAACATTCCCTCCTCTAGGTTCACTCAACCTTGTACTTTGTGTGAAACAATTAGGAACCCCACCAATAGGTGCCCCAATTTAAACAAGCTCAAATCTCTTATGTATACCCCAAAAGTGCCAGTGAACCCTCCTCCCCCTATTGGAGAAAAGAGCACATCCATGCATCATAAGGAATTGCACACCAACCACACATTGGGCCATATGCATGGAATACATGCATTACACTCATCATTTCCCTGAAATCCCTCGATATCGAGATGTGTTAGGTGCACTTACCCAAACCAATACCCGATTACTCCTAGAAGAGGATGGATACAAAAAAATATTTTACGCTGTAAGGGAATAATTTTCTTGCTTCTATCCGTTGTCTTGTCCATCAACCTCCCACCATGATAGGAGGCAACCTGAACCAGAAACTCCCCTACCAGTGCCCACTTGCATTTTATGTGATGCACCAGATCATTTGATCAACCAATGTCCCAAATTAAAGGCCTTTAACTCATTATATTTGGTTACCCACGTCACTGAAAGCACTAGACCCAGGAACATACGTCACACTTCCCAGATTTGTGCAAGAAATCATCATGTGCAACACTGTACCCACCTTTCTCTATTTCCTTCTTTGCTAGGATCCAGGT
Organism: Pinus taeda; assembly: GCA_000404065.3. Taxonomy (NCBI): domain Eukaryota; kingdom Viridiplantae; phylum Streptophyta; class Pinopsida; order Pinales; family Pinaceae; genus Pinus; species Pinus taeda. The sequence goes on along the minus strand of APFE031334833.1, from coordinate 40,322 downwards.
AGCGATTTATCACTCAAAATTCTGATTTTTTCATATAAGATATTGAACCATCAAATCATACCCCACAATTATGGAATGAAGCGTCTAGGTCTATTTTATGTGTGTTTGAGGAGAAATGGCCTCCAGAAATTCAACAAGGTCCCCATCATTACATCTCCCCTCACCATCATTGATATATATCGATAAAAAAACGATCTAAGGCCCTTTGGAAAGAAAAATCGCCCCTCACATGTGCCCTATGTGATAAACCCAACCATTTGGTAAATCAATGCCACAAATTGAGTAAGTTTAATGACATATTTCACTTAGTGGTCCAAATTCCACATATCCATATCTCCAATCAAGAGAAAATCACATGTTGTTATTGTCACATTTTCCCTCAATCACATCATATGAGGAATTGTCAGTACCTTCCACGTTTTCATGCAATGATAGCAACACTGAGGAAAACCCACACCAGTAAGTCACGTCATGCCAATACTAAGATCCAAAGAGGGCTACCACCCCAGGATGTACCATCTCATGATGTCAATTAGGCGTCAACATCTCATACTATGAGCAATACCACCACCCACACTATCTATTCAGTTAGTTCTAGTCCAATGTAAATTATTTGTACCAGTACCTCTCATAGCACTGAGACATGCCATATGTTACAAAATTTTTGGAAGCTTAGGATTCAACATCAAAATCCTATTGAGGAAGATACTTTTGCCCCTTGTACACTTACAAGAATGCAAGAACCTCCTCCCACGTGACATCAACCCACCATAACTAAAATTCTACCACAACCTAATGCTGACGACACACAACACCATATACGATTCATTTCCTCATCCGTAGGAACCATGATTTGTGTTGTCTGCTCATCATTTTTTGGTGTTGAGACCGCAAAATCCACCCCACTAGTGGTAACACCATCGATGGTATAGGCCCATCCCATCAGCACTTTGTTAGCCTCGCCTAGTTCTACCACATCAACCAACAAATCATATTCTTGTTTTTCAACTAGCACAACCAAAACTAGATTATATTTTTCACTCAGATGAATATATTCTAGAAGCCATTATGGAGACCAAATGTCCTTGGGATGCCATGCACCATCGTTCATTTTTTCTACAATTTTTTTTTTTGTACCCACTAGCACACCAACCCACAATATCTATGCCATAGAGTCAAAAGATTTCCTCCCAACAGGAAAGGTCGATTGGTTCTAAAATCCCATCCTAGTACCCAATGCATTTGAGGAAGGGAAAATTTCAAATATTTCACCTACCATCAAGGTAAATATCTTAAGAAAACCTGTAAAAGTTGAAGAAATCTCCCAGGGGGAAGCATGCTCTCAAGAAGAAATAATTAAATACACATCCTTCTTCCAATAATATAGGGATATTTTTTCATGGGATTACTCAGAGATGTCAGGCATCAATCCCACTATTGTGGAACACCATACTGACACATGGCATGACTCCCATCAAATTAGGCAGAAAAAATGTCAGTAACATCCTTCTAAGGCAGAAGCAATCAAACAAGAAATTAATAAAATCCACAAATCTAGGTTCATCTATCCTATCACTTACACGTGTTGGGTTTCTAACCTTGTACTTGTCATAAAAAACAAGGCATCATCCACATTTGTACTGATTTAAGAGATTTGAACAAATCTTGTCCCAAAGACAATTACTCGATGCCATTCATTGACCAAGTCATTGATGCATGCGCCAATCACGAGGCCCTATGCTTCATGGATGGGTTCTCTCGGTATAACCAAATCTAGGTTCACCATAAAGATCAGTACAAAACAAAATTTACAACCCCTTCGGGTACATTCGCATACCAAGTTATTCCTTTTGGTCTTAAAAATGTTGGCACCACCTTCCAGTGGGCCATGAACTACATCTTCCACAATCTAGCTCATCTTATCCTTGCATATATGGATGACCTTAAAGTACGATCCAAGAAGTGTGTGAACCATTTGGAGGATATCCACGTGGTCTTTCAAAGATATCAACAATACAAACTATGCTTGAATCCTCTCAAGTGTGTATTTTGTGTCAATGATGGAAGACTACTAGGTTTCATAGTTTCCCAGCAAGGTATCAATGTCAACCCTCTCCATTTCCAAACCATTAAGGAGGCACCACCTCCAGAAACATTAAAACAATTACAAAGCTGGCAGTGTAAGGCATATTTCTTACGATGCTTTGTCCCTGATTATGCTACTTGTACATAAGGTTTCATGCACCTCCTTTGTCAGGATATTCCCTTCCATGGAGATGATCAAGCTCAAAAATAATTTAAAGCTTTAAAATATGCATTATCTCATGCTCCTTTCATTAGCCTACCCAACCACAACAAAGACTATACCCTATACCTATCAACATCATTGTTGGGTTGTGTTATATTCTTTCCACATTGTTAACAGGGAGTTTGAGGGGTACCCGTAACCCCACTTTATTGGGTCTGGGGCAGCGCCCCGGAAAATTTTGGTTTTGGACCCTATGTTAGGTTGGGCAGACCCACCTATGGTTTTGTGCATGATTTTCGCACATGTTTTTTGGACGCGATGGTTTTCGGTCCATGATTTTGGACGCGATGGTTTTCGTTCCATGGTATTGGATGCTTCGGCATGTATAAATATGTATTGTAACATTGAAAGGAACATAATGAAAAATAAAGCTGGTAGTCCCGGTTTTGGGATCCAGGGGAAAAATCTCTGTGCATATGTGTTTTTATGTGTTATGCTCTCGCATTGTTTATTTTTCTGTGATTTAGAATTCGTATGCAGGTAATTTCTGTACGGGGTTAAAACCTACAATCATATGTAGCCATATTTGGGGCGTTAGTCTAGCATGGACCAAATAACAATGATCAAATAATGTATTATTTCAGCAACAACTTATCTAGACTTGCACTGAAGTATGAACCAAAAGAAAAAAAAAAGCCTTAGCTCTCGTACATTATGTACATAAGCTTCATCATTATATCATCCTTCAGACCACTACCATTATAACAAATATTAACCCCATGAGTTATCTTCTCACTCGTCGTATTATAAACCACAAGTACACTCAATGGTTCATTATTCTGCAAGAATTTGATCTACATTTTAATTCTCCTAAGAGATAAAAGATGCTCATCCTCATCGAGTTCATCATAGAGATCCCAATAGAGACCCAAGACTCTCTCGTTAATGATTCTCTTTCTGATGAACATCTATTTCTAGTATCAATGGATGACCCATTGTATGGTGACATCCTCCTCTTTTTATGAACTCAAAAGTTCAAACTCTTGTTTACCCATGAGGATCTAAGGCACATACACCACCAAGCCCCCCACTAACTCATTTTGGGGGATTTCCTCTAATGATGAGGCATCGAAACCATCCTATGTTGGTGCCTCACCCACCAACAAGCTAAGAAAGCCTTAAATCACTGCCACAATGAGGCTTATAGAGGCCACCTCTTGGGGATGGCCACCACCCAGAAAATCCTTCGTGTTGGTTATTTCTGGCCCACCCTCTTCTAGGATTGCATACATGTAGTCAAAATATGGGAGCGATGCCAACAATATGCTCATATGGTGTGAGCACCACCCACTCCCGTACACCTAGTCATCATGGCCAACTCTTTCTACAAGTGGGGCATCGACTTCATGACCTGTAACCCCCCATCATCTAGAAACCACAAGTACATTTTTGTTTCCATTGACTACTTCACCAAATGGATAGAAGCAATGCCCAGATATAATAATACCATAGAAAATGCGGTACCGTTTTCCTTTAACCATATCATAACATGGTTTGGTGTTTCAAAGGAGTTGGTTTCAAACCATCGTAAACATTTCAAGAACAAAATCTTTTAAGAGTTATCCCAAGGGCTTGGTTTCTCTCATGAGTTTATTCGCCACACTACCCCTATTCTAATGGTTAGGTACAAGTTCTAAACAAGGTTATCAAAACAATGTTGTAGGGCATGGTGAAAAATCAAAAAACCAATTGGCACCATATGGCATTCTCATCCTTATGGGCATACTGCACATCAGTCAAGGCATCTACAGGATTCACACCCTCTTAATTAGTATATGGGGTCGAAGTTGTACTTCCCATTGAGTGTGATATCATGACCTTACACTCTGCCATCAAACTTCTTAATGACACAAAACCATTTGAAAAAAGGTTGGTACAGTTGGAGCTTGTCAATGGAAATTGACGAGAATCTCTTCAAAATAATGAAGCACATAGAAATAGGGTCAAATCCTCATTTGATCACAACATCACCCCTCAGACATTTACCAAAGGAGAGTTAATCCTCTGCTACAATGTTTCCCATGAAGCAGCAGGACCCAACAAGTTCAAAACACTATGGAAGGGCCCATGGGACATGCCTGAAAAATATTGTCAATGGTATCTACTTCAAATCGTTTCACCCATAAAAATGCTTAAATAAGACCTAGAATGGACATGTATGGACCATGATTTTTTTTTTTATAATGATCACCTCATCATGTACTCACTCTAAAAATCACTCTCTCATCATGTGTCACAGATGGATCATCTGCCATCCTATCATCACAGACTTGCTGACAGTGCCTCTTGATTTTCGCAAAACCTCACTTTCACAACGTGGTTCATATACTCTCCTAACCGGACACCTCACCTATCTGATGGACTTTTCATTGGGTCATCCACCAAAAATCAAGCTGAATATGATGTCATCATAGGTCTGTTGGCTGATGCCTCCCACTTAGGTATCCATCACCTGCACATATTCCTTGATTCTGAGCTATTTGTATCACAATTGAATAAGACCTTTTAGGTTATTGATGCATGCATTTTTCAAAAGTATTTGCATGCACAAAGGTTAGCTCGACATTTTGATCATCTCACATTTACACATATACCAAGGGATCAAAATCATACAGTTGATCTCATATCTAATCAAATCCTAGACTGGTATACATAACACATATATAACCATCAAGATACATAAACCATGAGCATAATATTCATCTCAAACAAATGAAAAAGGACATCAAAAGTATAGGCACATAAGACGCATCTTAAGATCCACCAAAATATATCATCTTATATATGTGTGTGTGTGTGTGTGTGTGTGTGTGTGTGTTATATATATATATATATATATATATATATATATATATGAGTACAAAAATGGTTTTAACATCTGTTAGCTCATGGCCAGGAAAAATAAGTCCAAAAAAACAGGGGAGAATCCTCATAATGGGTACTTGCCCTCCCCTCCTCTCATAAGGACCAACCTTTGCATCAGGTGCCAAAATCGGACCGGTGGTTCCCACCGCCATCATGACATGTCGAAGTACTATTCTATGCGATGATCACATGCCATTACCATCTCCACTACCACCTCCCCCAATCTCGCCCATCCATCCTCGAGCATCCCCCTTGTCAAATCTCAAACTTGGTCTCAAGCAACCTCATAATATTGGAGTCATGCTGCCATAACTGCTAGCTTGGCCTCTGCTACATCAACCTGCTCTTGATGTCGCTCTACCTCCCTATATGGAGATGCGATCATCACCTCACTAGAGGGACCATCAATCTTGAGTCATGAGCACTGCACCAGCTGCTCGAGCTTCTCCTACCGGATATCACGTCGTCGTTGTGGCACAACCAGATCACCAGGCACCCTCATGTGTTTTGGATCATTACCTATGAAATAGGTAAGTGGTTGCGCACACAACCCAACATCTACAACAGAAAAAACATGATATCAGTATCATATAAAAAAAATGTGACATAAAGGATACATGTCAACAATGAAAAAGAATGAATAAAACATCACATACCTACTAGCCCCCATGCATCACGAGGAGGAAGCCCCAAATCTGGGTCACTTGTAAAGTCCACTCTATGATACGAGAACTCCAAAATCATATGAGGGTTGGAAAGAAACCAACCCTCCACCTCGGTGTTCTAATAACGCCCCGTTGCACCTCCCCCAACCTACGGCATCACGGATGCCCACAGTCTCATCCTAGGCTCCCTAGCCGGACCTGGGGGCACCATTATAAAGGGTCGTAGTATCAAGAGCCTCTCATACAAAATGCTACACATAATGCTGGCATTAAAAAACTACCAGATGTAGCCTGCAAAACCTCCATTAGCTGAGAGACCATCCCTTTGTACACCAGACCACCCTAATCAAAAAAGTATCTTGTATATAACTTTAGTAGCATTGAAACCAAATGCCTCAATACATGGTGCAAAGCCACTCAACCTGCGAGATGCATAATCATAGAAAGTATTTCTCACTTCGTAAGATCTAGGATGACTAGTAACCTGATACACCCATCCTCTATGGGGTTGGGCCCACAATGAGCCCCTGCCCACCTTTGTATGTCCACCCCCTACTGGCAAAGGATAAGGTAGCATCTCTCCTTGAGGTACCAGCCCAGTAACAAAGTATAGATCCACTGTTGTGCTGATCAGAAAATCTAACCCTCGAATGATGAAGATATATCACTCCACATCCCATAACTGCACTAGAAATCACAAGAACTCATCATGCAATCTTAGTAGGGAGTTACGAAGAGACTTCAACAATCCCCAAAGAGCTAAAGTCCTACTAACTATAGGATCCTCTGTAACTTCCAACAACATTTTCTACTAATATTTCTCCCTCCATAGCATTCCCATCCTACCATCAAGGATATAAAAGAAAAACTCAACCTTCTAGGCTATCAAATATCATTTTTCAAACCACTGTGCGGTCATGGTCATCAAAGAAACCTCGTCCGCGCGTGTGTTCATCAAACAAATACATAGTGCGCACATCCTTCATGGCCTAACCTGTGATGAGACCATTCCAGGAATAGCATGTCTTCTCACTAAGAATATTGTTTTCCATGGCTTTTTTATTCAAACAGACGCATGGACTATGCGGCTCGGAGAGGTTGATTCACGATGTCATTAGAACAATAGCGTCACTGATTCAAGCCCATCAGTTGCACCAATGGTGTGGATGTTAGGCCCTTTGGTAGCATCTCCACATGAATATTTCTGGAACATGTGGAGATCACGCAATTGTCATCTATTCGCCCGCACAGTCTAGGTTCCTTGACCCTAAAAAAGGTGGTACAGGGCACCCCTATATGGGCTACCTAACGTCATCTACAAAATTAAAATTTTAAGGTTTCGTGTTCTAACCTAAATGTTCCCACGTGCTACTTTGGCACATCGATTGACCACAATGGAAAGAAACATCTCCTAGATCAACTATGAATTCCCAAAATAGAAAGTTAAAATCATATGGCATTGGGCCCACATTTCCCTATATATCGTCATTTTCAACATATTCTTGACATCAGTTTAGGAGCCCAATACCTCTATTTTCAAAACCGTCAGAGACATAACGATCAAAACCACATCATCCTCATCGTGGCACCCTTTGTTTCATCTCAACCTAAAACTCATTTTTTGTATCCACCGTATGCTCAAAGTACCATTTCAGATGCACCTTCTCTTGTTTTTCAATTCTTCTAGATCAATTGCTTTCAAATTATTTATATGGTCAACAAAGATGTTTTCGCTTGGGGTATTGGATTTTAAATTACAAGAACATCAACAAAATTCCTACTAGGATCAATGCCTCAGTGGCCAATAACAAAGTGAGTATCACTCATCACTCAACATGATAGGCTTCCCACAAATATTTTCATATCCTGACATCATTTATGCACCATATCGTCCATCATATCAACCACTTTTACCATCACCTCCCCTTGCATATTCTAAATGTCCACGCAGGTCGATAGAGCGTCCCCACTTATGGATCACCTCATGATATAGACCCCCACATACTACTGGGATCCATGACCATAATACCCAAGCCTGAGAACGACTTCAGATTGCCTACCTTGAAGATAAGCCTCATTATTCTTTACTCATTTCTCACTAGCCCCATTCCTGGCCCGCCCCTTATATGTTATATTAGATCAAGATGAACACATCACCATATCCTACATTTTTCCTATCATTCACCCACATTACATAGACCACCTACATCACTTCATCTACCTCACCAACCCAACACGAAGAACAACCAATGGGGTCCCTGCCCTCAACAAAAACACACACCTCCATACAGGTCATCATTCTCATGGGGCACCCTATCTTCATGTATGTACATCCAAATCACCTTCATGTTCTTTTGGCAAGTATACAAAGATATTTAATTAGTAAAAAGCTTCCCACCCATATTTTCATGTCTTTTTATCCAGCATAAATTTCTAGTCACCCTTGGTCAAATCTCACACATCCCCCGTTAGTGTTAGTGTTTCACACTGCCATCAATGATAAAAATATGCTCTTTTGCATTTATGAGTAGGAGCCCCATACTGATTAGTTTTAATTCCATTAGGTCATGGATTCATTGATGGTAGGGTTTATTTCAGTTTTCCCTCATGCTCTATACTTGCTGATCCTCTTCCATATATTTCAATCATGGCTCATGTTCCCTTTGCAATTCATTTCATTAGGTCTTAGGGTTTGGTCTCATTAGGTTTTAGGCTCCCACCATGGTAAAATCCAATAATTACATGCCAATAATGATCAGCAAGGACATGAGGAGGCCAATAATGACTGGTAAAGTCATAATTTATCATATTGAAAAGCTTAATGTAGTTCTCACCTCAAAACTTGTTTTCAGGTGAAAATAGAGCATTTTATTTTAATATTCATTTATTATGTAATTTTATGTTTCCATATGTAATATTTGTCCCCATCTGCTCCTAAGAATCTGATGTTGTTTCCAAGCACCTGCCACTGCAAAAATCAAGTCATCATGAGCACGAATTCACCTGCAAAAGCAAAAGAGAAACAAGCACTAAAACCCTGAATTCCTCTCCCACTGAGCTAGGGTTGGTTATGGGATCAAATATATATAAGAAGAGGAGGCATAAGGGATATCAGAAGGTATGAGGCAATTTCATATCATCAAACATCAGGTCTCCATCATTTGTCGAAGAAGTCATTCCAAGGAACAAGCCATTGACCACACATAAGGGATGATTTTTCTTAAAACTGTGTTTCTGAGCACGAAAAGATAAATTTGACAAAAGTGAGAGAGGTTTTTGTCCATAATTGACCTAAGAAGAAAAAATTCTTTCATTTTTTACACAGGTTTCATGATTTGGGAGAAATGTCAAAAACGTCATTTGCCTCAGGAGGGTTAATGTACCTATGGAGTGATATTGGTAAAATCAATTTTTCTCCTGGATGGAATGACCAAATGACTTGTTTGATGAGTCAAAGGATAAGTAGACATAAATAAATTTCCAATGAGCTATCATGACCCTACTTTGGAGTTGAGGAAGACCTTCAAAAGTTGACTGCAACAGCACTCTACATTTAGGCAGCCTCATTTTGCACATTTTGACAAATCTTGGGAGATTGGACTTTTGACAAGGAAAATGAACTCCAAATTAAAAAATTTAAGATGTTTTGGAAAGTAGACTTGACAAAATTTATAGAGAGCTATTGCACACCCAATTTGAACACCAGGAAGGTCTCCAAACGTTGCCTGAAAAAGGCGCTGCACTTTGAGAAGGTGTTGCTGCACTTTGAGGGCAGCGCTGTGCTTTGAGGCAAAATTTCCAGTGCAAAAAACAATTGGCACTGCGCTTTGAGGGAGGCACTGCACTTCTATAGGGTGGAATTTCTCTTTGGCCAAAAAAGCCAAAAATCACTCCAAACTTCAAATTTCATTCAAATTTCCTCCAATTTCATGTTTTGCAAGTAAGTACTCCCTCCTATACAGTGTCTAGATTGCACATCTTATGTTTTGAACCTCTCCTCCATTCTTATTGCTTAATCCTAATCCTCATCCATAAAACCCTAATCTCTTTTTTTATTTCACTAAAACCCTAATCTCTTTGTTCATTTCACTAAAACCCTAATCTCTTGTCCATTTCGCTATTTAGCTTCAAAACTCAAGCCTTTCACTTATCATTTCCTCCATCCTCACCTACTTTTCATCACTTATATTTCATTCCCATAAACCCTCCTTTCACCCTTAAAGTTTGTGTCCTAACCACATACATTCAATCATAAACAGGCATACCCTTCACACCATTTACATTGCCCCATCTACATTGTCAACATTTGTGCAATTAAACAGTTAGTTCAATGGACAGAGGAAGTGATTCTGACTATGATGAAGAGACAGTTGGGCCTTCAACTCATGTGGAAATGGGAGATGAACACCAAGAGACAAAAACTGCTAAGATATCAGTGTTTGTGACATATCAGAGAGGGTCAAGGAAGTTGTTGGTAGCTGCCAAGCGTCCACAAGGTGTGGAAGGGGCTTTACCTTCTTCGTCAGCAAAATAGGTATAGGTTGAGCAGATGAGCAAAGGCAAGGAGAAGATACTAGAGGATGACTTGGATGATGACCAAGAGAGTGAATTTTAGTTAGAAGAGCATGATGATGAGCCACAACACCATACCCATCTTGGAGTATAGATCATTGATTTAGAAAACCAAGATGAAACTACAGATCAAAACATGCTTATGATGGAAAAGGATGCACACATTTGAATGTTGATGGACACTTTAGCAAGGAGTAGATATATCATCACATATTTAGAGCAGGAGAACAAATAGTTGAATGATAGGCAGGTCCTCATGGAACTTGAAATTCTGAAGATGAAGAGGCAAAGTGACAAAAAGGCTCATGTCACTTTGACTTCCATTGAGCAAGAGATTGAAAATGATAAGGAAACATGGCTTGAGAGGGTCAACATACATCTTGAAGGAATAATGGAGAAGGCCAATAGGGATAAGAAAATTCTTCGACACATAGCCTACCATTACATGACCCGCAACAAAATCTGCAATATGAGGATTAGGAAGCTAAAAGCTAGGTTGAGGAGAGCGTTAGAGGGAAAGAAAGAGAAAGATAGGTTGGAAATATTAGCTGAAGCCTCACTAGCCCATAAAAGCAGCTGATGGTGGTGTCCCATGCCAAATTTGGTCAAGTTTTGGAGATTTTTTGCATTTTTCAAATTTTGAAATTTTCAACACGAAAAACTGGCCTAGAAGTGCAGCGTCAACTTTTTCCTAGAGCATCAGATGGAGAAAAATTTTGTATTTTTGGATTCATAATGATGATAACATACACCCTGGAAAGTTTCAGAAGTTTTCGAGCAAATTTGGGTCACTAAAAGGTCCAAAAACTACCGAAAAATGACCTCTCTGCCTCTTTTTGGACACACAAAAGAAGTCTTAGGAGATTCAAGTTTTTAGGGGGCAAATGACCTCCCAATTTGACAATTCCAGTTGTTCTACAAACTAGACTTAAATACCTTTCCAATGCACTATCATGGGCTCAATGTGGTTAAGGGGAAGGCCTCCAAAAGTAGGTGGAAATTGGTGTTGCGCTTTTGACCAGTGGCGCTGCGCTTTTGACCAGTTTGCCCAAAAAATCAAAATTTCACCTGGTTTGACTGTGGACTTTTTTTATCTCTCCTCATGAATGATTTTGCTCATGTAATTAATGACATGGAATATAAATGTGATGGTAAAATAATGTTAGAAGGTAGATTAATTAGTCAGAGGTGGTTTTGAGGCTAATGAATCAGTTTCCCTACTTATAGAGGCAAGTTGTTTGATTGCCTATATTCCAATTCTTGGTTGGGAAATGGTTGAAAATACCCCTCTTCTCATGGATTCAACCCCTAATGGTTAGGATGAGTAGTTTTGATGTCTATATTATGTATTTTCTTTCTCATTTGTAAGGGTTGGATTCAGGTAGATTCTCATGTACTGAACACTTACCATTTTAGAGCAGTTTTGGCACAAAGCTAATAAAGTTGCAGCTATTTTTATGGGATTCATGTAGTATGGCCTTTAGCATGTGTTTATTCTTCTGTTAATTTGTTCACATGTTGTTTATGTATGCCTCTTTCATGTAATTTCTTCTGATTGGTTGTTTTCAAGTCAGATAGGTGGAATACATTAGGTTTGAATGCTCTGCCTTGGGAAAACACTAGTATTTTATGTTTTCATTTGTTTAGGAAGGATTCTTGACTTTCTCAATCCCTTCTTAGCTCCTCACCAGTTTAGCCTTTCACCCCATGAAGATTTAAGGTGTTGAAGATCATACCTACCTTGCCCCATAGAATCCCCTGTGATTTTACCTTAGTTTCCCAGACCCAAAATTGCCCCGCTCCTCCTGATCTGGCGAAAAAACCAACAAAATCAACAAAAACCCTTGAGCTACTATACCTAGCATAAAATCTTGTTCCTGATCCAGTCATCTTGACTGAGATCCATAAGGAGAGAGTGCTCTCCCGGCCTTGTAGGGCTAGATAAAAGGTTAAGTGTGGTTTGTGGTTACCCTAGAATTGCCTCCCTTTAGCCTGAGGTCAATCTAGGCTCTAACATCCCCCACTATCATTTACCATCTTCACACTAGTCAGAACATACTTACACCCACCCTAGAAATTCTATCGACTCTAGGGCCATCCCTATCAACAAAAGTGTTTTGATTGCCTCCATTTGTGTAATAAGATCTAACCTTGGGCTAGTTGTCCATATCCACTCATATCCTCATCTCTAATTATCATGCCTTGTCTAACCCACACTATTACAATCTGTTTACACCTTATATCGATTCCTTGACATAGCTTGTTAGGTGGTTGATTCTTCTTTTATGTCGACTTCAACACTCATATTCCAGGATTGAGGTAGTACCTTGGATACTCCCCCATTGAAGGGATATCCTCAGGTGGCACAATCAGAATCATCATTTCCCACTAATGTCATCAGTCCCCTTGACATTCAACTCCAACACAAGTTTTCATGTCAAGGTGGTATAGTACTTAATGATTGCTGCAATTCTTTCATTTTGTCGAATACCCCCACACCACTAAGCGCCTCATTCAATAGTTCTTACATCATGATACGAGGGAGGTACTTAAATTCAAAGACCCATGCATAACTCAGCACCTCATTCAACACTTCTTCACCTTTTTTATGCATGGGGGAACCAAATTCAGTATATTTGTTGAAGAAATGCCCTTGAGCGCATAAACAGTTATCATCATCAACCATTAGCATGTCAACCACCATAATGTTTACTCGACAGAACGATTTCTTGTTTGACAGTAATAATTCGTCACTAGTCATCATAATGAGAATGGGACATGGTTGCCTTGTATAAAAAAAATTCTACTCTTTAGGTTTTCTTCAAAGCATGGTTATCCTTTACACTCAGTTAAGGGCTTTCCCTACTCATCTCCATAACAAGTTATCCTCTCTCTCAACAAGTTGAACAGATTCTTCGTTAGAACAGAAAATGTGATGTATTTTGGTTATATGTTTTCTCCTAACTTCATACATCATGGGGCAATTGTTAACACCAGAAAATCATACACATGTTTGCACAATTGAGAAGATGATAAAAGACATCCAACAGAATGCACATGCGAATATTTTCCAGCTAAAGGCATCATGAAGTTAAAAAAAAAAATATTTTAAGGTCCAAAGTTTATAATGTTAGAAAATTGAGGACTCCATGATTGTTTCTTAGATAGCCACACACCATGCGAAATTTTCTTCAAAATTCGTGCGGTCGAGAAAATGGATGGCTCAACAAATTTTGGACCACTTCACACACTTAGAGGCGATTCCCTAACAAGATCTCAGTCTAGAATATAGAAATTCGAGTCACCTTGAAGATATGTAGCCCTCAATGGAATCATCTTGTCCTACTCATGAGTCATTTTCATACATGAACCAAGAGAGGGAAGATGGATTCAAAAATTCTATATAAATAGGCCATGGGAGAACCAAAATATGAGACAAGGTTGTGTCGGCCAAATTTATATCATAGAAAACCAACATTCCATTATTGAAGCCAAAGAAAGTAAGAGCACTATCATGTTGGCCATATTGCTTCTAAGCAATCCATCATCTTAGTGAGAGTAGAAGAGTCCACCTTTGGAGAATCTCCATACTTCTTTGAGAGAGAGGAGAAGCTTGGAAAGAGATTAAGGAAGAACCTCCTCTCTGAGGATGTTTTAGCACCATAGCTCAAAAAATTAGCTTCAAGTGTTTAAGATTCATCTATTTTATTCAACTTCTACTTCCAACAGTCAGTAAAGAGAGATTTCACCATTATTTTGTTGGCGTGTTTGCTCCATTGAGAATTGTTTGTGTATTTATCTCTTTGTTTTAGTTTATGTTTGTATATGCATTGTTTTCAATGATTTGTTTATCTAAGTTTGTCCACTAACAATACCATCATTTCCTGTGATCCTTTTTAGGGAACAACCAACTGCTAAGGAGGTGTCTTTTGATACACCATTGCCACAAAAACACTACCACAATTATACTTCAAATTACATTCAATTACAATCATATTATATACCTTAAGTAAACCAATTATCAAAACAAAGTGTTTCAAACACTATAAAGAGGAAGGAAAAGTTTAGGGGCGAAAATTGATGAAATGACTCTTTTTTGGACATTTTCAGAAAAAATTAATCGCCAATTTGGTCAAACATTCACCTATTTTTTACATGTATATGATTAAATGGATGAAATTCGCCAAACATTTACAAAGTTTAATAGTAAATCACAAAGTTTTTATTAAATATTCACCTAGATTCTATATGTATGACTTTTCAAATTAGAATAATCACCTATACTACTATAAAAAACCAATTGAGTACCACAGGTTAAGAATGTTGTACGAATTTCATGTGAAACCAAAGGGAGTAAATCAAATAGAAACAACCTATTATTCAACAAACAACACTTGATATAATACATAACTAATTTCACATGTTAATACTTCATTTACATTTCATGATATCGAAATGAACTTAACCCAATGAAGAGAGGAAAAGTTTTATAAAACAAAAATTTCACTATGATAATGAATTGACTTCAGGTCAGAATTCTAAGCATCCCGATTGCTTGTAAATGATGTGACACAACTCTACTCTGTTCGAAAATCAGACACAATCTTGAATATGATTTATCATAATATGGATCAATATAATAAAAAGATATAATAAAATTTCAAAGGATTGTAATAAAAATTTTAAACTAGAACATGAACTATACTAGTCTAGTATACAAACTAGACATGTAGCCGATTAAGGGGACCTTACCATCGGTTGCATGTTGGTTAACTTGCAGCCATGAAAAGGGAATCAAACTAAAATCATATGACTAGGAGAAAATTTATAACAACCTTTCAATACATAATGCAGAGAAAAGTAAATAGAGATCACAAAGAAACTTTATTCATTATATAATCAACATCTAAATCTCCTCCTCTTCTCCACACCTTGATTTGTACACTTAAAGAAGATGAAACCAAATAGAAACAACCTTTCCCAAACTTGTACGAATAATTTACAATCTATATATTATATAATTCTAAATTTTTACAACAAGTCCCAATTTTTTTTCAATTTTTTAGAAAATACCAATTTTAATACTCAATTTTCCATGTTTTGCACAAAACCCATGTTTCATGCTTTTTAGATCCGCCTTTATCTACATGCAAATCAAGGTGAAAGTTGATTCTATGTTGACAATATGGGTTTTACTGTAAATATGGGAAATTTTTTATTGAAGATCCAACCATAACTCCCAAGCATATTTGAATTTTGATAAATCGTCCATAAGGGACCAAATATTTAATTAAATTCCACCACTTCACACGTATAATCTAGGTGCATTATGGGACATATAGAATCATATTAGGAAAATAGGATATACAAATCATATTGTTGTATCTTAACTTCAAAACTTGGTACTAGTACTGGAACATGTTGCTTGTCCATAGAAACACATTGTTGGACCATCATCGTTAGAAACATGTTAGACCACAATTAATCATTAAAAAGACAAAAAATCTATCATAATTAACCGCAAGGTAGAAGAGGTGTAATTAGTGGAAGTTGTTGGTATAATGGCAATGCAAGGTGCCATAATCCGAGAATATGAATTATGAATGGAGACTTTACATAATGGATAATATGGCATATTTAGAGCCCAACATGTCTCTAGCTCTAACTTTAACTCTACCACTGGCTGACTCTTTCTCTAGGCTTTGGATATAGGCTTTGTTCAGACTGTAGATTAGGCTCACTGGATATGACTTCGAAACTAATAGACGACCATCAATGGCCCCCTATCATATTGATGCAAATTTAACTTAGATTGGCTCTGAATTGGCCCCCTTAACCCTTTGATCAAAATTATTCCCACAAACTGTGCTTACTTCAATCCATTAGGGATATAATTCCTCCCTTAAATTCGTAGCAGAGGACTTACCAATAGCCACTGAATTAACAGAATGGGAAAATCTAGATGGGTATGGCCAACTTTATATAACAATGGTTGTATAGATGTATATGTATATGTATATGTATATACATACACACACACACACACACACACATAAGTCCTTGCTAACTTGTGTGCTCAAATTCATAAGACCTCAGTGCCCGACACGTTATTATAATTCCAATTTACAATTGTTACAGGCATTCCAACCTCTAGGCTAGCCCACTTCCACCCGTACTAGAGGCTTCCACCAATCACCTATTTGTTGTAGTCCCCACTAAAATGTGCAAATCTAAATTAGAGTTACCCTTGGGCTTAACAGTCCTAGGCAACGGAAAAATTATCATCTTCCACAACTCCTGTTAATTGTGTTGGCATTCTGATACAGGTGTTGTCCTTGATGGCAACTCACTTAGATGAAGATCAAAGTACTGCAAGTTAACATTATTGAATTACAGTTCAGGCGACATAGAATGAAGAAATAATGATATACAGAGGTTCACCTTGACCAACTTGTGTATACATGCAGGTTCATTGAACAAAAGGAGCATATACGTACACATGCACTTTCACAAAAGGAAAAGCACATATATCTTGGGAAAAAAAGTTTTTGGTTCCAAGGTATCTGACCCAAGGTATTTGGTCCGTGGTATTGCTTCGAGGTATTTGGTCCGTGGTATTGGTCCTAAGTATTTTTGGTCCATGGTATTGAGAAAGGTCTAAATCTATATAAGGAGGAGAAGATCATTAGGCCAAGGAAAGCAAGTATTCAATATCTAATGAAGTGTGAGATAAAGTATGCAGGTTATGGGTTTTTGATGCTTTGCTTAATTTGAACTAAGGATGCACCTATGTGGAAGATGATGGATGATGGATTGGGATCCTAAGGCTTGAAATGTATTATCATTATGTGGTTTGATCTTGAACTTTCTAGATCTGAATATTGACGCATGTTTTATTCTAAAAATGTGATGATCTGGGTATGAATGAAGTCTGAAATAGTTGTGATGCTTTAAGTTAGCATTTCCAGATTTGTACGCAGGTTCGCTTTGGTAAAATACCATATACACGCTAATTTAGCATACAGAAGTAGCGTATACACCATAGAATGGAATTTTCAAATCTGTACGCTAGTTTCCCTTGGTAAAAGAGCATATACACACTGGTTCGTCTTATGGATGTAGCGTATATCTTCTGAAGTATGATTTATAAGGGTTTTGGTTGATGTTGCAGTATTCAAGGCTCTACATTGTGTTCTGGTGGCTATTTTCTGGTGACAGTATTATGCATATTCAGATTGGTTGATTGTGATTAGCTTCAGTGTTGATGGATGAAATCTAATGATGGATCAAGATCATAATGACTTATCATTATGTGATCTGATAATGAATGGGCTAGATCTAATAACTAGAACATGGTTTATCCTCTATGTATGATTATGTTTGAAGTCTGGAAGTGCAGCAAAGTGTTTACAGATCTACACATTGGTTTTCTTCAGGAAAGTTGTGTATACACACAGGTTGGCTTCTTCTAAATAACATATACACTATGAAGCATGGT
This sequence comes from Pinus taeda, assembly GCA_000404065.3. Lineage (NCBI taxonomy): Eukaryota > Viridiplantae > Streptophyta > Pinopsida > Pinales > Pinaceae > Pinus > Pinus taeda. The sequence goes on along the minus strand of APFE031334833.1, from coordinate 22,414 downwards.
TTTAAGATCACAACTAATTCTGAATGATAATGTAACTCAGATCTGGGTACTAGTTACAGTGATCTATCTATTGTAGGTGATTGGTTAAAGTATGAATGCATGATTGATTCAGTTGTGTCAAAGGTTCAGAGGTTGTTAGTGATTGATTGAGTTTGGTTGATCTAGATTGAGTTTCAGTAATTGTTTGATGCAGATATAGTTGATGTATATATTACAGTGGTGATTGATTTTGAGCTTCAATGTTGTTGATGAGTCCAATATGAAAATTGGATGAAACATGGCCTTCAGATTATGATTTTGTGATCCAGGAGTATCTAGTCTGAAAATTTATGAAACGTGGTCCCTTGAGGAAGAGAGAAGCCTGTAGCCTTCCGTAGGCTGGCACGTACATACTGGTAAACATATCATCTAATACAAGAGTTAGGGGGTTGTAGCTCCCTTCTAGTAGAAGCTGGAGAATGAGAGGAGGTTGTAGCCTTCTACAGGTAGAAGCCTGCGTACCAGTATAAGTCCGCGCCAATACAATGTTGTAAACCATTTTTCTTAATATTAAAAGAAGACATAGATGACAGAAACATGTGGTTTTCACCCACATTGGGTTTCCACCTTAAATCATGGTTTTCATGTGTGTTTCTTATGTGTGATGATCTGTTCTATTTTTACTGCACCTGGTTACTGTTTATATGGTTAATGAAGTTCTAATGCACTGATTAAAGATCAACATATGATGAATTAATTGAATCATAATTTTTTTGGATATACACTAGTTGCATTAAACACAGTTATGTGTACACGCAAGTTCCCTTAGTTGAAGTAGCGTATATGAATCTAATTATGGAAATGTAAAATTGTTGATTTGCTAATACTAATTCACCCCGCCTCTCAATAGTATTTCCAAAAAATTGATGATCCTTGGTGCTAATAGTTTTGAAAAATGCAATTTGTAAAACCTTATGCGCTTACAGGATTCTAGGTTTCTAGGCTTCTTAGCTCTGCTGCGCCAGTCTAGTCTCCCATAATTTTCATTACAAGCTTATGTCAATTGATAGTTTCAGGTATCATTATGTGACAGACTTCACTGAGAATGAAAATCCATTGTGTTAGGCACTCTTGGTTTATGTTATATATGTTGAAAATGGTAGCGAGAAAGGGTTTCTTTGATTTGTGCCTTAATCAATGGAACCACAACGAGCTCTTATTTTCACATGGACAATTTCTTATGAGTTAGGAGTTAATTCCTAAAACGTAAGATGATTTCCTAAAATTTAGGTTGAATTCCTAAAAGTTAGGAGTGCAAGAGGTGGTTGACTAGTTCTAACTAGTGGAAGGCCAAGTTTATTGGCTTCCAGTGCTAGTTATTTTGGGTAAAGGACGAGTTTATTGAGTTAGGATCCTAAGTTATAGGAATGACTAGTTAAAACTACTACTGATATTTTATTAACTAGTCAATTAACAGTCCGACTTTCCTCAAATAGAAATTTCCATTTATATCCTAATTGAACTTCTTATAAGAAGGAACGAATGCACAATTTGATCATCGTTTTGTGAGCACAAGTCAATGAGACAAGGCAATAGAGAGAACAAGTTGGTGCTTGTGTGTTGAGGCTTGTGTGTATTTGATAGAGAGAAAATAGGGATGAAAAATATTGCAAGGGTTTCAAGCCTAGTTTAAGTCAAGAAAACAAGTTTGTTTTCATATTAAAATAATTTGTATTTCTAAGAGATCCAATGTTTAGTTTCTATCAAAAGAAAATAAGATGGTTTTCCCTAGAAAAAAAAATATTTTATTTTTATTTGTGTAACTATGTTTTATTTCCATTCCTATTCCACTGCAAATAAGTATAGAAAATGTGTGTCATAATGAAAATAAAATAACTTTCAAATAATTTATTAGCATAGTTTCAAATTTTCATGGATTTTCTACATGGTATCAAAGCAGTGAATAGAATTGACCATCACATTGATTTCAGATTTGAATAGAAGATTTAGATGCCCTAGAATAGGGTTGTTTCAGTGTATGGACAGTCAACCTAGTCAAGCCTAAAGTCAGTCCAAAAGCAGTGTGCAACTATGGACTGAGGCAAGGTCATTGTATGTTGTCAAGGAGCACTGAAGATAGTATATTATAGGTTTTTCCTGAAAATTTTTTAGGGCAACAGTTCATGGATCCAAAAGTGCAAATATCTCTCAAGGAGTGGTTATGCATGAGGTCTAAGTTCTATCAAGTATTTCATAAGGATACCTAGATATATAATGGAAAAAATGTTATGGAGAGATATTGCTAGGTGGAAGACTATCCTAGTGGTGTTTGGACAAAGATATGAAGAAACCTAAGAATAGTAAGTGTATGGATTATTAATGGTTGATTTGAAATCCCTAGATCAGTCAAAGAGTTGATTGTGTCTGGGAAGTTTTGGAGGCCCTGAGGAGAGTGATAATAGGGTTGATGTGTCATAGTGACAGGGTAGATTTGTGTGTCCTAGAATAAGCATTGTGTAGAAGGAATAATCTTGACAAGTGGGTAGTCCTTGAAGTCCTCATGTATAGTGATCATCGAGGGACTAATGAGTTGTTAGGAGGCATATTTGTGGAGACCTAGTTAAGCGGGTTTCAGATCGAAAAACCACTCATAAGAGGGCATATTTAGAAGACCCAATGAGAATACTTCTTAGAGGAGCTATAGGTCACTAGTGAGAAAATCAGTGAGCCAAAATTCAGTGAAACAAATGGAGTTGTGATCATTAGTATTGGAAAATTATGGACTCACATAGCATGGTGGGAAAGAATAAGTCTTCATATCAAATTTTGTAGAAAAATGAAGGAAGTCTTCTAGTTCATAGGGAGTAACTACAACAATGAAGAACATGATAGTGTTGTTGGCAAATCCAAGTGGACAAGGTTCTTCCAGAAACACCTTCCTCGCTAAGAGGGAGTGTTGAAAATGGTAGCGAGAAAGGGTTTCTTTGATTTGTTCCTTAATAAAAAGAACCACAATGAGTTCTTCTTTCACATGAATGAGCTCCTATGAGTTAGTAGCTAATTCCTAAAAAGTAGGATGAGTAGCTAAAATTTAGGGGAAAATCCTAAAAATTAGAGTGCAAGAGGTAGTTGAATAATTCTAATTAGTGGAAAACCAATTTTATTGGCTTCCGTTGTGAGTTATTTTGTGTAAAGGACGAGTTCAATGAGTCAAGATCCTAAATTATATGAAGTACAAGTTAACACAAGAAATGAGCTTTTGTTAACTAGTTAATCAACAGTTTGACTTTCCTCAAATAGAACTTTCTAGTAATAGCCTAAATGAAGTGCTTATAAGAAGGAATGTAGGCACAATTTTATCATTGTCATGTGAGCATGAGTTGGTGAGACAAGGAAATAAAGATAATATGTTGGGGCTTGTGTGAGTTTGATAGAGAGTATATAGGGTGGTGAGCCCCAGTATTGCAGCAATAATGTTGCAACTCCTGGAACTCCCTTCTTTAATTTTATCAACCCAGTAGTTCGTAACAAACTTAGAAGCGACAGTGTTGTATGCACAAGTACTAGCTCTTGCCACAAATGTCACTTGGTCAGCTGGAACAAGTCCGCTAGGGGCTTAAGCCAACTTCTATGAGCTCTTAGAAGAAGCTTTTTAACTGATGGACGAAAGCTAACTCAAAGAAGGCTAATCTACTTGCAGAAAGAAACTGGAAAGCTGAAAGGAAATGTGAACCCTAGCAAACCCTAATTTTACCAGCTAGAACTACTGATGCGAGAAAGAGGATGCAAGCTACTGAAAGAGATGCCATTGACTTCTAGGAAGGTAAAATTCATGTGTCTAAGCTACTTATACAGTAACATCTAAAAAACATCTTTTTGTATTTTTGAATAAGTTGTTAGAATTATCATGCATGTGCTTTTAACTGGTTTTGACTGTGCAGAGGTGGATTGGCGAGAGGAAATGCTTGCGGAAGGTTGGGAAGGTTCAAAGAGGGTCTAAGGAGTACCTAACACCCTTCCTGAGAGTTTCACAAAGTTTGGCTATCAAGAAACCTCATTTGTGAGCTTCTACAGGAAGTCTGCAGGGGTTCTACAGGATGTTCAGGAATTTCTACAGGATGTTCTGTAATTTTTCTAGAGGATGGCTGAGTGAGGGAAGATGCATGAATGGATATGGAGGTAGGATAGGGGCCTGGAGTGACCCAGGGACTGGTGGATGGAGTGGTGAGAAGGTGTAGAAGGCTGAATTGGCTCAAAGAAGGCTGAAACAATGATTGCACAAAAAGGTAGGATTACGTGGGCAAAAGGACAGATGTGAGATGAGGAACCTAGCTAGGAGATGGAACAGATGGCTCTGATGAAGCTTAGGTAGATGAAAGAGTGGTAGGGATGCCCTGCATGGTGTACATTCAACTAGATCCACAAAGTCTTGCAAATACTCAAAGTTCTAGCTAATCTAATCTAACTGACAATAAAATAAATGAACAACATCTTTATTTGAAAGAGAACCATGTATATCAACTGTGAAATGAAACATTTCAGAGATCTAAATGCATAACCAACTTCTGCAAATGGAAACAATACACTAAGGATTGCATGGTAAAGCAAACTAGTGTTTTTGTTGGGACAGCACAGTTACTTCAATTCCAGCCCCTGATCCAATAAGGATGAGGTGAAATCTAGAGTGTTGTTGACCCTTTTCTAGAGGTTTTTCCCTGTTATGATCCTACCAATCTATAAACATCTAAAGCAATTCTATTCATAAACAGTGACCTATTTAATCAACACAACTAAATCTGCCTAACAGAAATACGTTCAAATGCATAAAAGGAAAACAACAATGCATAAAGGAAAGATAACAGTACAAAAAGGAAGCCATAGGCTCTCAGGTTGGGCCCAACCCTGAGAGCTATGGCTCCTATAGAAAACTCAGAGTTGATATAAAATCGGACTGCTACTCATTATCAAAAAATAGTCATAAGTCAAGAGTTATGCCAAAATGGCTACAACAGAACAAGCTAAAGCTAATAGCACTGTAGTGAAAAATATGCAATGGTTTCAAAAGTCCCTTACGAAGGCTGAGGCCTTAACATTTATACACCACGAGGGCCCTAGCTAGCCTCCTAAATCTATGGGACTTGGCTGTCCAAACTGTGAGTAGACAGTCCCTTCCAAAA
>APFE031334833.1:0-17238 GCA_000404065.3 Pinus taeda | reverse complement strand
ATAAACTAATGATAATGGTGGATTAAGTCGAATTAGGAGGCTGAATGAGCCCATATAATTATCCATTTTTGGGGCTCATCATAGGGATCAACAATCTTGCAAGGGTTTCAATCCACGTTGAAGGCATGAAAACAAGTTTGTTTTCAGATTGAAACAAGTTGTATTTGTAATAGATATAATTCTCAATTTCTATCAAGGAATAAGCATATGGTTTTCCCTATTAGATTCCCTAAAAAATTTATCATGTTTTTATTTGCATAACTGTGCTTTATTTTTGTTCCTATTCTGCTGCAAATAAGTATAGAAAATATGTGTCCTAATGAAAAGAAAATAACTTTCAGATTGTTCATTAGCATAGATCATATTTTCATGTATTTTATACAATATATCTGTGGGTTCGAAACTTTACCCCTCTCACTCTCTTCTGCTCACAGGCCTACTCCTCTTCGTTCCTTCTCTCAGAACCCTCATTCACTCCTCCTATAATCACTATGACAACCAATGTATATACATATAATGCCTTTTGACCCTGTCAATAAAATATATTGTTATTACAAATGAGGCTTTGAATCGATCATAAATAAATATTGCAAAAGGACTGGTTATCGAGAAAATTTTTGCACCCCACACTTGCACCTTTTTTCTTATTAAAATCAAATTAATAAATAGATTACATCATGGTTTGGTACAGATCCATGAATGTCGGATCATAAGGCCATTTTAGGGGAAAATAATACAAACTACAACGACTACAACAAATTATCTAATTTAAAGAATTACATGTAAATTCCAAGCAAATCTAATCCTAACAAGCCACACATTGAGGAACCAACTCTAGTAAATGATTTTTACCTATCGGTCAATGAGAATTACAAATGCTCCTACATCATATTCCCAAGGAACAAGGATTTTGTGGACTCTTGTCCATTATTTCTTCAACAAATTTTCTACTCTTCTATATGAGTGTGATAATCATCCAAGTTGCACCTGAAACTAGAAGGTTTTTCCACTTAACTAAGTATTCAGGATATTCTTTGTCCCCATTTTTCTTGATCAATCTCTTGGCCTAAATATTTTTAGGTTGCAAAGGTTCAACTATTGGCAACTGCTTCTACCACTATACTAGATGTTGCTTCTTATTATCATTTGTTAGTGGTTCTATTCCAGGCTCATACCTATATGAATCTGCTACATTAAATATTGGTGAAATTCATTCCATCTCCAGGCGGAAATTCAAGTTTAGAAGAATTAGTAGATAATTTCTTCAAGATATTTCAAAATCCTATCTTTTTAAATTTTAATTTGTTGTACTTACCCTTTGGAAACCTTTCCTTTCTCAAATGTATAAGTACCAAATCTCCTACTTCAAAAAATTTCTCCCTCCTGTTGAGATTTGCTCTGCTCTTATATTTAAGACTACTATCATGTAGTTTTTTCTTTACCTGATCATGGATTTCTCATATGCTTGTAAACAAGTCTTCTCTTGCTGTACTTATTTACTCTGTTCTTCCTAAATTTCTAATTTTGTGCACTCCTCTTGAGTTCATTCGATACACACTCTAGAAAGGGCTTTGTCCAATTCTTTTGTTTAGAGTTTCATTGTAAGCATATTCAACTTGTGCTAAAATTTAGTCCCACTATTTAGGATGATCTCCAATCAAACTACATAGAATAATTCTTAAACTTCTATTCACTACTTAACTATAACCATTAGTGTGTGGGTGCTATGCTAAGCTAAACTATAATTCTGTGCCAAATGTTTTCCACAATGTTCTCCAAAAATGTCCCAAGAACCTAGTATCTCAATATGAAATAATACTCTTGGTAATTCCATGTAGTCTTACCACTTTTTTAAACAAAATATTAGCAACATGGATAGCATCACTAGTCTTAGCAAAAGCAATAAAATGGTGCATTTTTTAAAACATATCTGCAACCACAAAGATAGAATCATTACCTTTCTAATTACTTCATAGTCCCAAAACAAAATCCACGCTCACTGAATCTCAAGGCCTATCCAGGATTACCAATTGGGTATACAGTCTAGTGTTCTAGCTTCTTCCTTTAGCATATTGAAAAGTTATACATTTATTTACAAATTGATGTACACCATTCCTCAACTTTGGCCAATCATAGTTTATCCTACATAGATCATAACTCTTATCTTACCCAAAGTGTCATCAAAGGCCTCCACTATTTTTTTCTTTAATTAAGTTTCTCTCATGGAACAATTGGGAACACACAACTGATTGTTCTTAAAGCGTAGCCCATCCTAAATCATGTAGTCAATTGATGGGCTTCAATTTTGAGAAGCTATATTCTTACAATCTTCAAAGGCTTCTTTGAAATCTTCATTATTCTCATACAATATTCCTTTATAAAATCAAATCCCAGCACCTAAATTTGAATTTCCTACAATAATAATTGCCTCCTGCATAAAGAATCTACAATTTTATTGGACTATCCACTAATGTATTTTAAAACAAATGTAATACTCTACAAGTACTTGACCCACTTGATGTGTTTTTTGTTTGTTTTAAGTTATTGTATAATATATTGGAGGGCATTATTTTCAGTATATAAAATAAACTCCCTGGACAATAAATAATGCCTCCATTTCTTAAGAAATTGAACCACTACATAGAATTCCTTATCATACGTTGTATACTTCCTTCTAGCCTTATTTAGTTACTCATTGTAATAAGAAATGGGCCTATCCTTGTGGAGCTATAAAAAGGGTCTCTTTCACCTCTAGTTACCTCACATTAATATGTCAATCTGGGAACGTTTTTCTATTTCAAAGAGTGTCTCAGTCTGAGGCTTAGCATTTGTTAGAGTAATGCTCGTAGTACAGATGTTTGAAACTACAAAAGTAAATTGATGCGTGTCTACAACTTAACTACTTCAAAAGGCTAAATCACACATTCAGATATTAAGCAATGTATCGGTCAAGGGTTCGGTAGCAATAACCCATCCCTTTAGAAACTAATGGAAAAGAAATCGGAGAACAGATCAGGGGTCTGGGAGCCGGGTAGCAAATGCTGATGCCCACTACAGCCTGAGATCGTCCTTAACAAATAAGAAATGAAACGGCAGATAAAGAGAACAACAATGAAATAGAACAACAACCTTAAAATGGAAAAACAATTCGAAAATGGAACAACAATTCAGAAATGGAACAGCAATTCGGAAATAGAACAGCAATCAAGGAATCGAGCAGTAACTAAGTTTAACAAGCTGTGAATCTATTCAATCACATCAATCCAAACATCAATCCTTCATTCTTAAAAATTTACACACACAATGGAACGTCACTGCCTACAGATACATGATGGAACAACGTTGAAAACAATATAAACACAACGTGCTTAGTCTAATTCCGTTATCACTCTAATTAGAAAGCATACGATTGCATCTCAAGATGAAACAGTAATATTCAAGGATTCAATAATCATATAAAATCAAAGCTTCCAAGATAAATTATGTAATGCTAAGGCACACTCGCATAACACAAAAAATCTGTAATGGAACAACAGTATCCTGTAGAGATTAACCGTATTATACCAACACTTAAAGGAATAATAACATGATGCAGCGTCAATACAACACTTTTGTTTGCAGGAACATTAAATGGATTAAACACGAGAGAGCATGTGACATAAACTTTATAAAACACGTCAGATTACCAGATCACGTTGATAAGCAAACCACACAGAAACCACGTGTAATGGTACAAGAGCAAGTGTCCTCCAGGGCTGGGCCCTTAGCCTCCAGGGGTACACCAATTAAGGTTGATCCAGGCTCAAAGATAAAAGAGTAACCAAGTTTTCATTAATGCATGAAGTAAAATTACAGTAAAGCAAGTCTTAACAGGACGTAATGATCATAGTCTTGATCTTTTAAAAAGAAATTACATAAGAGCATCATCCTTTAGCTAACAATGTTTCCCCTTATATAAGGGTGATGACGGAGATATCTAGATGCAGAAATAGATAAAACATCGATCCCTCAGGATCAAGGATCCTGAGGGATTCGCAGAATCGTTAATCCTGAGTTACTTCTTCTCTTTTCTGTGCCGAGCTGGTATCTTCGCTTCCTTTCCTGGGTTGGTCCATTTTAATCGGGTTTGCATGCGATCTCTCATTGAAGGGACAACAGTTAATTCATCTTTGTCTTTTCCTTTAGGATGGCCACTTTTCGTTTTCCTCCCTCCTGTACATGGAAATGACAATTGTCAGCGTTCTATATTAATCTCACATGTTTCGTTATAATTCTTTATCATTTTCTAAGTTCATAATGCAAAAGGCTTATAAGTCCTAATGAAAAGATACTGAAATAACCATCAAAACATACCTTCTTTGATACTCCACACACCCCCTGGCTTACCCTTTTTCATGGCCTTATGAAAACATTGTAGTTGACATGCAAGGTAGTGAGTGAGTAGGCTGGAGATGGAATCTCATGTGAGGGCCTACAGCCGTGATGCAAAACTAGGTAATCAAAGAAATGGCCTGTCTGACCCTCAGGCATCTCATACAGGGCTTGGTATCCGGGTGCAAGATACCAAATGATTGGTCTCCGGAACCTATATCCTAACCAGGATGGCCCTGCCCTCAAAACAATTTCGCCATAGAGGGGGAAACGGTTGGCAGCTAGTTTAAAATTCTCATACTTAAATGGTTCTCTGAGCTGGATATTCAGATTAGATATTCGATATCAAAATTTCGCTGCATCAATGGCAGGGTCTTTGATAGAGGAAAAGTATTCAAGTCCCTGCCGGATGATTGCCTCATGCATGGGTCCTAATGCTTCAATCACTCCTGGAGCCTTCATGATATTTCTATGTTTCCTCCATAACTGTGTTGGGTCCCTAGGCTCAGATCTTATCCATAGATCTAATCCGTTTTCTTGTCTTTGAAAAGTGTTATAGGCTTTGAGCCATTTAATTTGATTAACTGCAAATGAAATAAATTCCTATAATTGAATGTCCCCAACAAAAGGGCCAGGGTTCAGTTCGGTCTCTTGTTCTAGTACAAGGTTATGCAAGTAAAATTCACACAATAATCTCTGCACTTTTACCCCGTAGTGTTTACAACAGTTCATGAAATCATCTATGGTGTTAATTTGTATGGGAGCGCCTACTTTAACAGCATTTATTTTCAATTACAAATACCTTTCCATTAAAAACACGGCATAGTTCTTAGTAGGGGCTCTACATGCTAGGACGTCATTGTATAGAGAACACAAGGTATTCATCTGTTTGATAACTACATCTAACCTACGAGCTACCTTTGCAACTTTCTCTTGTTCCTTCCCCCATCCTTCGAAGGCCTCGCTTTCAGATAAATTGATGTTCCTTAGCTGCTGCTGTAGTTCTTCATATTTTTCTCGAGGGACTGTTTGCTCCCTAAGCTTTTATGCTTCTTGCTGAGCTTGCTTCAAACCCTTCTGAAGGGTTACCATTTTCGGATCCTTTTTCCATGCAGCCGTGGAGGCCGGGAGCTTTACCTGAACTTTCTTATTGCACTGCTTTGAGTTCAGAACCCTCATTACTCCTGAAGGTGGTGCCTCTGTCTAAATTATATTATCATCCATTTCTATTTTAACACGAACATCAACCCATTGTTGTTCCTTTTCAATTGGAACAGTAGTATGTTTTTCAGCTTCATTTGGAACAACAACTTGGCTTTTGTTGAGGTTTTGAGCAGCAGGATGGATTCTGGTCCTCCGCCTCTTGCCCTTAAGGGGTTTTGCTGGTGTGGCCGGACCTTTTCTTCCTGAAGTCCCTTTTACCCTTTGCCTCGCCTTTAGAATCCTAATCTGCTCGTGAAGCTGGACTACTATGTTCAATAATCTCTGTTGTTCCTTTCGTAATTCCCTTATTTCCGTCATTTCTTTAGAAGGAACAGCAGGCTGTTTACTGCGGTCTGGACTGCGGCTAGCTTCCTGATTTTCTTCCTGGGGTGGCTGTTCCGAGGCAAGAACCTTAATTGGCTCTGTTATTTCTTGGGCTAATTCTTTTTCTGCCCTTATTTCCTCTGGACTTTCTTCTGGTGCCTTCTGATTAGGAACGGGTTGTTCCTGCTTAGTATTTTCTGACATCTTCTCATCATGAACATATATATTTTCTACTTCTGCCTCTTTTGCATGTGATTCCTCAGGTGCATATTTCTCCTGGGGTTTCTCTCTGGCATGGAGGTCTGATGGACTCAGAGGTTGGCCATATTCACCCATATTGGCCAAAATTTTGGCCAATTCATCTTCCTGTTGTTCCATTCCTTCCTCCTGCTTCGAATGCTCGGCTTCTTTTCCCTCATCTCCTTCCTCCTCAGATTGCCCATCTTTTTATTCTTCTTCTTCTGAAGATTGCTTTGCCTCCTCTTCTTCTTCTTCTTATGTAGATTGCTCTGCCTCTTCTTCTTCTTCTTCTTCTGATTCTAATTTTGCTTCTGCATACTGCTCTGCTTCCTCATCCTGTACTTCTGTTTCCTTATCTTCCATTGGGGATTGCTCATCTTCGATTTCCACTGTTTGGCTAGTGCCTTCCTCGGGCTTCTCCAGCCCCCCTCATAGCCATGCTAGCCAAACCGATTTCCTGCGTTTTTCCGGTTGCTCAGGTGTGTTGGTAACATGTTTCTGTTTTTCTAATTTCTTGTGTTTTTCAGGTTGCTCAGGTGTGCTAGTGACCTGCTTCCGTTTTTATGGACGTTGGGGTGTGCTAGTGACTTCCGTTTTTTCGGACGTTCGGGTGTGGCCAACCCCCCATTTACAATGGTAATTAGTTCTTCCCAGCTGCTCTGCTGCTGGGTGAGACTATGGTTGACTATCAATCGAATCAATCCGTGATGACTAACAACTGACTCTACATGTTGTGCCTTTTTCATGCTTCGTGCAATGTCATGAAGTAATGAATTCAACAATGCAAGTAAATTTGCAGAGCATCTCTATTTTAGAACAGCTAGGAGTTTAAGATGTCATGGTCTTACCACGTCTTTTCTGCCTTCACAGGTGATATAGCTTTGGATGGTCTTTACTAATTCTGCCCACGGCTCTCCTAGTGTTGCTGGCAGCACCCCCTTTCCTCGAATTCTCAAGCTTTGTCCCTCGTCCTAGAAGATCTCTATAATCTTCTGCAGCCTTTCCTTCTTTATCGTCCATACTGGTCCAGTGGCTAGCAGTCCCGAGACTTTTGCGATTATGTCATCGGTGACTGTTATACGTTTTCCTCTTACTGAGGAGTATTCCTCTTGCAAATTCTACAAAAATTCAATCGCTACTGTTTCATTGGACTCCTTCAGGCAGTTAAGATAGGTCAGCCATCCTGCTCTTGCCAGGATTTCCCGGGCAGCGGCCGAAAGAGTTAGCACTTGCGGTTCTCTGCGAATTGATCTTCCTCCCATAGTTTTGCTGTGAATTCTCAAAGGAACGGCAGCTGTTTGTTGAAACACAAGAAGCTGATGGCATAAAACTCGTTCAAACTCTAATGCTGTGGCGTATGCAGTGGAAATGGCTTTGAACAACAACTCATGCAAAAAAACAAAAATATAGGAAGAGATAATACCATTGAGCCATGCTATGCCCGAGTACACAATCTCCCAAATAGTGAGCTGACACGTAGTCTGGGGAATGATGAGGTTAACCTTCCCCCCCCCCCCCCCCCCCCCCCCCCCCCGCAATGTGATAGGTTGTCCCAGCCGTCAAATAAAGGAGCAACGCCTGTTCTGCAACAAAGTCTTTAAGGAACAGCGTATGGCAATATGCCATGTTTACAAAAACAGTTTATGACTGAAATCAAGGTATAAAGTTGTGTCGCTTTAATACATAAGAGACTGCGGCGATTTGATGCAAGGTTGGGGATAAGACATTTGCCGTAAATAGAGAGTCTCATGCGGTCATTTTCACTGGTTCTGTAATGATTGGTGATAATATATAGTCATGTGTTATATGGTTGGGGTAATATCATATAATTGATTACCACGGCATAAGAAACAAAAGGATGCAACTAACTTACCTATTAGTGTAAATAATGCGACTTCAATACCATTAACAGTGCTCTGCTGCCGACAGGTGTCCATAACCTTGGCAGAGTTGTCTGTTTCACCCATGGAACCATAGTCCTTTGTGTATGCTAGGAAACGTTGTGAAATGTCAAAATGTAGGTCATTATACTGGCTTGGTGACCAGTTAGACATAATGCCATTCACGAGGAAGGAGCGAATAGTGGGCAGGTCGGCTTGTGATGAGACCTCCTGATCCAAGGGTTGTTTGTTTGATATACCTTTTGGACCATTTCCCTGGTGTGGTGGCCATAGTGGGAATGCCACTTCGCTTCCGTCCTGATGATCATGGTAGGCCAGCTCTTAATGAGACTTCCTATCCTGCAATTTGATAATTTAGAAACCATGTTTGCTCTTTTTTTTTCTTTGTTTTTCATAAAGTGCCTTCCCTATATATACACAAAGGGTGGTTCAACGCTCCTTAAGAGTAGGAATGGTGGAAGAATTCTTAATATCCCAATAGGAAGGTATAGACCCTTTGTTCTTATTGTTGAATGATAATCAAAGAGGATTAAAAAGGGACCATCATGATACAGATAACCAATCAGAACAGAATTAGTAGAACAATGGCAGCAAAAGATGATGAATAAGCATGTCTTTCCTTGTGTCTTCTCATCAATTCAGGGCGGTTTCTTATAAAGATAGCGATTTATGATTGACTGATTTCCGTATGCTGTGTTTTTTTTCCCATTACATAAGTGCATAGCCATATTCAAAAAGAATTGAAAGAACATGAGCAATAAGCATCCTCAATTTAGAATAGCAAAATGAATAAGTTGTTTCACAAGGAGAGCAAAAGCATACAAGTGGTGTTCCTTTTGAGAAAGGGAACAACAATAGTTCACAAATGTTGTCCCTTTGGAAAAAGGAACAACAAAAACATACAAATGTCGTTCCTTTGGAAAAGGAACAACAGAAATAAAAAAATGCTGTTCCTTTGGAAAAGGAACAGCAGAAACACAAAAATGTCGTTCCTTTGGAAAAGGAACAACAGAAATCAAAAGTGTTGTTCCTTTGGAAAAGGAACAACAGAAAGCAAAAGTGTTGTTCCTTTGGAAAAGGAACAGCAGAAAGCAAAAGTGTTGTTCCTTTGGAAAACGAACAACAAAAACACACAAATGTCGTTCCTTTGGAAAAGGAACAACAGAAATCAAAAGTGTTGTTCCTTTGGAAAAGGAACAACAGAAAGCAGAAGTGTTGTTCCTTTGGTAAAGGAACAACAAAAACATACAAATGTCGTTCCTTTGGAAAAGGAACAACAGAAATCAAAGGTGTTGTTCCTTTGGAAAAGGAACAACAAAAAGAAAAAGTGTTGTTCCTTTGGAAAAGGAACAACAGAAAGCAAAAGTGTGGTTCCTTTGGAAAAGGAACAACAAAAACATACAAATGCCACTCCTTTGGAAAAGGAACAGTAGAAATAAAAAATTGTTGTTCCTTTTGGAAAAGAAACAGCAGAAAACCAAAATTGTTGTTCCTTTGGAAAAGGAACAACAAAGACACACAAATGTTGTTCCTTTGGAAAAGGAACGGAAAAAACTCACAAATGATGTTCCTCTGGAAAAAGGAACATCAAAAATTCCTAATGTCGTTCCTTCTGGAAAAGGAACAGTAGAGGTAGAAAAACTTGTTTCAAATATACGTACAAAAGTAACTCAAGAAGTTATGTACAGACTATAAAGAAAAGTAAATTCCTTAGTGAATTACAGGCGAGGAAGACTTATCTTCCTCCCCCAAGATCTCCATATCTGAATCTTGGCGTAACTATTGGCAGAAGGAATCCCGAGTAAGTGGTTTGCAATAGAGATGGACTCGATGGGCATTTTCCTTAAAGGCATATCCAGAACCAACAATAGTGATTAGGGTAAGGGTACCATTGTCATGTACCTTCTGGATTTCATATGGTCCCAACCAATGAGTCTGGAGTTTCCCAGGGAAGTCCTAAAACCTGGAGTTGTACAAGAAGACTTTATTTTTAATGAGAGCATCATGCCATTTAGCTCTCTGCTGCTGTGTCAGAGTAGTGTGTTGAAGTGCATAGAGCCTAATTTCATCCAGCTCATTGATCTGTTGTAACTGATTAGTCTGTGCCTCAGTTAGGTCTAAGCCAACTTCCTATGCTGTTCGTAATGTTTGGATTTCGAATTCTATGGGGAAAATAGGTTGTTTTCCAAACATTAGCTGATAAGGTGAGTAACCAGTGGTACTTCTCCATGTTGTTCTATAAGCCCACAGTGCTTCAGGTAGTCTGGCAGCCCAATCACGTCTATGTGATGCAACAATTTTCGTTAGGATTGTTTCTATTATTTTATTGCTACTTTCTACTTGCCCATTTGCCTGTGGGTGATATGGAGTAGTAATTTTATGCTGGACATGATAGTTGTTGAGTGTTGTAGCTATTCTGTTTCCAAAAAACTGTGGTCCACCGTATGTAATTATCTCTCTTCGAAGGCCGTAACGTACAAATAGGTGGAACAGGAACTGTATAACAGAGTCTTCTGTGGCTCTTGGCAATGCCTCTGCTTCAACCCACTTGGGGACATATTCTGTTGCCACCAAAATGTATGTTTTCTCGTTTGACGGTGGGTTGATTGGTCCCGTGAAATCAAGAGCCCATCGCTCAAATGTTTGATGACTAGCTGTGGTTTCAGAGGCATCTCATCCAACTCACTAGGGCGTCCCGCTCTCTGGCAACTGTCACAGGCTTGGAAAAATTTCTTTGCATCTTTGAAAATTGTGGGCCAATAATACCCTGTTTGTAACACTTTATGTCTAGTCCTGCAATTAGCGAAATGTCCACCACATGGTTGGTCATGGTAGGCTTTCAATATGTCAAAATTTTCATCCTCTCGAATGCATCTCCTGATATGCATGTCTGCCCCTGTGTGAAACAAATAACCCCCAATCCAGGAAAATCTAGTACTTCGCTGAACAATTTGTTTTCGTTCATTAGGGGTTAGATGCTTTGATAACTTACCTACTGCTAGGTAATTGGAAACATCAGCATACCAGGGTGTTTGAACAGCAATAGCAAAGAGATGCTCATCCGGAAATTGATCTTCAACTACTGCTGCATCAACTGGCTTTGGCATTCTTGAGAGGAAATCAGCTACCCGATTTTCTTTTCCATGTCGATCCTTGATTGTAATATCAAATCCCTGCAATAAAATCAGCCATCTAGTTATTCTGCCATTTGTGATAGGCTTGTTTGCTAAATATTTTATAGCAGAATGATCTATGTACAAGATAATAGGATATCCAGTAATGTAATGTCTGAATTTATTGACAGCATGTATAACGGCTAGAAATTCTTTTCAGTGATAGTATAGTTTAATTCAACAGGGGATAGATTTTTGCTAATGTAATAAATTGCATATGGTTTTCTATCCTCTTCTTGTCCAAGGACCGGTCCAATGGCTGTGTCTGAGGCATCAGATGATATCTGAAATGGCAAATCCCAATTTGGTCCTTGAAGGACTGGGGCTGTGGATACGAGCTTCTTCAAATCCTTGAAAGCACGTTCACATTTCTCTGTCCAAAGAAAATCAACGTTACCAGTTAGTGCATACAAGGGTGCAGCAATACGTGAATAATGTTCTATAAACCTTCTATAGTAACCAGAAAATCCAAGAAAGCTACGTACCTCTGTTTGAGTGGTAGGAGTAGGAATAAGCAAAAGTATTTGGATTTTGGTTGTATTTACTTGAATGCTAGCTGCTGAAATATAATGTCCTAAAATAAGTCTTTCTGTCATCATCATATAACATTTTTCATGGCTTAAACAAAGCCTGGTAACAATGCAACGTTGTAGGACTTTTTCTAGTGTATCCAGTGTTGGGTCAAACTCATCTCCGTATGGAGTAAAGTCCTCCATATATACTTCCAGTCCTTCATTTATTAGGTCTGCAAAAATGCTAAGGATAGCCCTTTGGAATGTGGCAGGAGAATTGCATAAGCCAAAAGGTAAAACTCGGTAGGTGAATGTTCCCCAAGGACAAGTAAAAGTAGTTTTGTCTTGATCTTCAGGGGCAATCTATATTTTGTTATACCCATTGAAGCCATCAGGAAAAGAAAAGAATTTCTTTCCTGCCAAAGTGTCTAATACTTGGTCGATGAATGGGAGAGGGAAGCGATCTTTTTTTGTTGTTTTATTTAGCTCCCTGTAGTCCACGCAGATTCTCCATTTCCCATTCTTTTTTGGTACCACCACGAGCGGGGAGACCCATTTACTATCAGAGATAGGATAGATAAAGTTAACATCTAAAAGTTTTTGAAGCTTAGCTTTTACCACTTCTTTTATATGAGGATTTAGTCTTCTTTGAGGCTGCCTAACAGGTCTTGCATCATTTTCTATGTAAATGTGGTGTGTACATAACTAGGGGTCAATTCCTTTCATATCAGGGTAGTCCCATGCAAATGCTTCTTTATATTTCCTTAACATATGGATGAGCTTTGTTTCTTGTTCGGATGTGAGGTCGGCGTTAATGTTTAAGGTTTTTCTGGGTTCAATTTCCACAATTTTACTATTTGCAACAGAAGTGATAGGGATTGTGTGATCATGTGTATCTTTCGGAGGGTCTTCTTCTAATTCATTATCAAATGTTGCTTTTATCATATGACATTGGGTACGAGATGTGAGTTCAGTTTGACTAATGAAATTACTGATGGCATCATCTTCTATTTAGTCTTTGAACTCAAGTGCTTCTTGTATATTTAATGGAGATCTAATTTTATCAGTAAGATATGATATAGGGTGCCTATTAGTTTTGACTATTGTGATACTTGCCTGTGCTGGGGGATATAGCACTAAATTCTTGATATTCGTTCCCCTGGTTATGATCATATTCCCTTGCCGACAGCCAATATAGGCATCAGCAATGGCAAGCCAAGGTCTTCCTAAGATCAATGGATGTCCATCAAGTTGGGTTTTAGGATTTATTATCAGAAAATCGGTTGGCTATTCCCAGGAGTCATCCGAGACCATGACATCATGTAGTATGCCTTCTGGCCTAACCACAGATCGGTCAGCCAATTCTAACAAAGTGGAGGTGGGTTCTACAGATGTAATGCCTATCGTTTGGCAAATAGCGGTTGTTGAGATATTGATTGCAGCTCCAAGATCAACTAAGGCATTGGGCAGGGTTTGACCATAAATTTGGACAGTTACTATTAGGTTTCCTGGGTCTTCGTATTTAATGGATGTTTCCTTTCCTAATAATAAGTCAGATAAAGTGTCGACTACTTGAACTCTTGGATTATTTGTTATATTCCTCCTTGGTATTTTTATGCACAATTCTTTAATAGTTTTTGCGTATATCGAGATGTCTTGAATGGCTTGGAGGAATGGAATTTTTATGTACAAATTTTGTAATTCTCCCAGAATGTCAAAATCAGGTTGTATAGGTCGAGGTATGACTAATCGTTCTGGGAATGTGGGAGAGGATGTGGTTTCTTGATTATGAGTTTGTTGTCTATTCACATCCTCTTCATGTGGCAGATGTTCTCTAGGTAACTGATCTTCAATCTGAACTGTTTTATTTCCCTCAGTTTGAATAATATGCCAGATCTTAACTGAAGATCATTACACTCCCTCAGATCGGGTCCTACTTCTAGTGTTTCTAGGATTTGGAGAGATTGGACCAATCTGTTATTTGGGTTTGGGTTGGGTTGGGCTGGGAGTTGCGGTCTCAGATTAGACTGGGGATTTTGCTATAAAGCTGGCAGTGTAGGTTGAGGGAGAGGGATATTTCCTAGTGGCTGATGCGTTGGTATCTTCCAGTTAGTCTGCCAGGCTGAGCTTTGTGAAGTAGGGGGAGTCCATTGTGGTGGGTATGGGTTGTTTTTCCAATATGGTGGGGGATAAGGAGGATTTGACCAACTAGATTGGCTCGTCTGATTCAGCCACGGGTTTGCAGAAGGAAATGACTGTGGTGACCAGTTTGGAAATGGAGGATGAAATTGACTTTCCCATGTATTATATTGTTGAGCATTATACTGTGGAGACTAAAAAGAAGAAGTTGGGTCTAGAAACATACCAGTTTGTTGCGACTGCCACTGACGGCGCTGGTTGAGCAAATACACCGCTTCTGGCTCTTCTTCTGCCTCCTTATATACTGCTTTCAGTCCAGGTAGTGAGGGATAGCTTTCCGTATAGTGATCTCTTGTACAGATGGCACATGTTTGGACTGCATCTAGTGGACACTCCTTATGGCTATGCTTCTTCCTACATATGGGGTAGAAGATTGCCAAATTCTGTTTTGCCTCCATTTGCTTCTTCTTGGCCTGCAAAATATCCTATTGTGTAGTCAGTGTCCCTAGTATATCAGTTTTAAAATTTTCTAATAAATTTCCAATTTCCACACGCGTTACTCCTTCTGATGAGATTTTATTCTCTCTTACAAACCGATCATGTTCTGCCAGCTTGATTCGTGTATTGCCTCTCGAACTCCTGATAGATAAATCAATTATGTCAGCAAAACTTTCTTGATAAATATCCCCTTTTCCCATACGTTTAATGTTTCAATCCATTTTTCCTTCATTCCCCTTATTAATGTTGTTTTCAACACGTTATCAGGTAAAGGTAGTGATGCATAGGGAGATCTTTGTAGATTATACTAGAAACGTTCCACATAATCTTCTAATGTTTCATTTGGTCTAGCTATCATCTGGAATATTTCATCTTTCAGTTCTCTAGACCTGCAATAGTCCTGATATTTTTTTAGAAAGATTCTTTCATTTGTTCCCAGTTATTTATAACCCCACCACCTAATCCCATAAACCATATTAAAGCAACCCCTTTTAGTGTAGAGGGAAACAGTTTTATTTTTTGGGGGTCAGTGGTGTAATCATATCCCCTGCACAGTACATCAAATTCAAATAAAAATGCATCCGGGTCTTCTGATGTAAGCCGGTGAAATGTAGGGATATGTCGAAGGGGGATTGCTTTCGTGGGGGCATTTGCTGCAAAATCCACTATGGGATATTGTAATGTAGATATTTGGGTGTTTGGCTGATTTTGAGCCATTGGGTCAAATATATGCCAATAACCTTCTGGGATATCTAGGAGGGTGCTCCTAGGTTGAGAGGGAATGGCTTTGACAGGAATAGTTTTAATAACACTTCCTCTATCTGGGAATTTTGACCGAGGAGATTGGGTCTCTCCAATAGTAATTTTTGCAGCACTCCCTTTGTCTGGGCTGCTCAATGGCTGGGTTATCCTAAGAGGAGATTTTGGTTCCTCAGTTTCCCCTGTCTCTCCTTCTCCTTCACAAAGATTACTGAAATTCCCTTCCTGCAATAGCTCTAGAATAGAATTTTCAATTTCTTGAAAGTCCTGTTCGTCAATTTGACTATGCACCTCAGCAAAGGCTACAGATGGTGAATCTGTGGCCTGAAGGGAGCTAGTAGGCTGTTTGGAAACAATTTTCCCGGGTCCTACTGAGGGCTCAAATTCGACTTTCTTATAGATTTCGTCTATGAAGGTTGATCGACCAAGGGTCACCGGCCCCTTAGATTTTTGTGGCTTTGGTAAAGGTTTGGAATTTTTCTCTGGCTTTTTCTCCTTAGTCATGCGCTCGATTTAACTACTAAATCCTACTTAAGCAATAGCAGCAAATCTGCAGGAAAGAGGGCAAAGGAGTAGGGCTTTTACATGCTCCACACGTAGGTTCTTACCTTCCGTTTTCAAAACCTAATTCTTCCCTAGCAAGTTCGTACACTATGAAAAAAAAAAAGAACAAATGGCTACACTCTTTCCCTTGCAACGACGCCAAAATGTGGAGCTATAAAAAGGGTCTCTTTCACCTCTAGTTACCTCACATTAATATGTCAATCCGGGAACTTTTTACTATTTCAAAGAGTGTCTCAGTCTGAGGCTTAGCATTTGTCAGAATAATGCTCGTAGTACAGCTATTTGAAACTACAAAAGTAAATTGATGTGTGTCTACAACTTAACTACTTCAAAAGGCTAAATCACACACTCAGATATTAAGCAATGTATCATTCAAGGGTTCGGTAGCAATAACCCATCCCTTTAGAAACTGATGGAAAAGAAATCGGAGAACAGATGAGGGGTCTGGGAGCCGGGTAGCAGATGTCGATGCTCACTACAACCTGAGATCGTCCTTAACAAGTAAGAAATGAAACAACAGATAAAGAGAACAACAATGAAATAGAACAACAACCTTAAAATGGAACAACAATTGAGAAATGGAACAACAATTCGGAAATGGAACAACAATTAAGGAATCGAGCAGTAACTAAGTTTAACAAGCTGTGAATCTATTCAATCACATCAATCCAAACATCAATCCTTCATTCTTAAAGATGTACACACACAATGGAACAACACTGCCTACAGATACATGATGGAACAGCACTGAAAACCATCTAAACACAACGTGCTTAGTCTGATTCCATTATCCCTCTAATTAGAAAGCATATGATTGCATCTCAAGATGAAACAATAATATTCAAGGATTCAGTAATCATATAAAATCAGAGCGTCCAAGATAAATTCTATAATGCTAAGGCATAATCGCATAACACAAAAACTCTGTAATGGAACAACAGTATCCCGTAGAGATTAACCGTATTATACCAACACTTAAAGGAATAATAACATGATACAATGTCAATACAACACTTTTGTTTGCAGGAACATTAAATGGATTAAACACGACAGAGCATGTGACATAAACTTTATAAAACACGTCAGATTACCAGATCACATTGATAAGGAAACCACACAGAAACCACGCGTATTGGTACAAGAGCAAGTGTCTTCCAGGGCCGGGCCCTTAGCCTCCAGGGGTACACCGCTTAAGGTTGATCCAGGCTCAAAGATAAAAGATTAACCAAGTCTGTATTAATGCATGAAGTAAAATTACAGTAAAGCAAGTCTTAACAGGACGTAATGATCATAGTCTTGATCTTTTAAAAGAAATTACATAAGAGCATCACCATGCTTTAGCTAACAATGCTGCCCCTTATATAAGGGTGACAACGGAGATATCTAGATGCAGAAATAGATAAAACAACGATCCCTCGGATCAAGGATCCTGAGGGATTCGTAGAATCGTTAATCCTAAGTTACTTCTTCTCTTTTCTGCGCCGAGCTGGTATCTCCGCTTCCTGGGTTGGTCCATTTTGATTTGGTTTGCATGTGGTCTCCCGTTGAAGGGAC
>APFE031334811.1:0-17943 GCA_000404065.3 Pinus taeda | reverse complement strand
AAAAAATATTACAACACAACTTGTGACCTTTCACCTCATTTTTCTCCTAATTTCCATTATTTTCATAAATAAATGTGCCAAAATACCTTTTTTCCCCTTTAGTGCCTTAGCCATTGCCTTTGCTAATTTTGTTAAGCATAAAAGATGAAATGAACACCCACTAGGATGTCTTTCCCACCATTCAACATTGAATACATGTCCCATCATCCGTGGTATTTATATATTTTCCCATGAAATTTTCACCAGGGTTGTTACTGTTCTGAAAAAATGTAGAGGTTGAGAAAGTATTAAAGTCCATCTTTAAAAATCTCATGAAAAATTTCAAAGAAGTGTTTCTCTTTAAATTCATTGAACAATTTTGAAGGAAACTTTAATTTTACATGGAGTGATTTGAAAGGAAAATTAGAACCAAGGAGCATGAGCTAACTAATTAGTATCTTTTTTTAAGGATGTTCTATGTTAAAACATTATTAGTTAAAAGTGAACTCATGGATATTTTTATTTGGAAATGGATTTGAATTTCCAAAGAAACTTTGGCCACTTGTTCATGGGTTGTTGATATCATCAATTGGAAAGGATTTAGTATTGTAGTCTAGGCTCATAGACCTTTCTAAGATTCAATAACTAAATGGTTCCATATTCATTATTCAAATTTACTATACTTATGATAGATTATGGCAATTTGGGATTTTCAACATCCTTGAGTTCAAAAGATTCACATTTTGGATTCAACTTGATCTTCTTATAATTTATCAATTGGAATGGATTTGGTATTGTAGTCTAGGCTCATATACCTTTCTAAGATTCAATGACTAAATGGTTCCATATTCATTATTCAAATTTACTATACTTATGGTAGATTATGGAAATTTGAGATTTTGAACATTCTTGAGTTCAAAAGATTCATATTTTGGCTTCAACTTAATCTTATTATAATTTATCCAAAATAATTTGAGGCATGTCACTATGATATGATCCACAACACACTGATCAAAAACATAATGATACAAATGTTTTCTAGATTTTGAATTGGGGGAACAAACTAAATGGATTTGAATGAAGCCCAACAAAGCTATATCAATTGAAATAAATCTTGAATCCAAATAATGTTGGCATATACAAATAGTGTGTGGATCAATTGCAACCATTCAAGTATGAAAATACTTCAAACATAAGAGTTTCAAGTGCAAATACATATGGATGTCTAACCAAAAGACCAAATCAAGGTCTTTTGGTCAATAATTACTAAGGATAGTGATATTAACTATTTTTACAATGCATTCTTTGGAAACTACACTAAATAACGAAAAAGAGAGAACCTTATATTGTGGATACTCTTGTCATGTCAACTATGCATTTCCTGAAACCCCCCTCTTTATCTAAGATCCAAAATTATACTTACACCCTTTCGTAACATATGGTGACACTTTCACTATCATCGTGTAAGAGTAACAATTTAATGCTACTCTTTCCTAGCTACTGTCTTATGACCCTTTCGCAACATCTGGTGACACTTTCACTATCATCAAGGAAGATATCATGCAAGAGTAATAGTTTAATGCTTTTTCTTAGCTACTACCTTACAATGTTTTTGTTAGAAAATTATATATTACAGAGCAATGGAACACATAAAATATTGCAGAAATATAAACACAGAAAATGCATAAAACAAGAGAGACACAGATATATGTGGTTCACCTAGTTTGGGCTACATCCACAGAGAAACAACCGGTTCTTCTTTTATTATATTATCCAGCAAACTGAGGAGATACAACCTACATCAGATCCGCTATAACTCCCTCTTCACTCTCAGTATCCTCTCTTTTCCTCACTAAGAATACAGATATACATAGACGCAATACAATTCCCTCATATATAGTGTGGGGTTGCCTTCTAGGGGAAAAACCCTAAATTAAACATAACTTCTATCGTCAAATCTCCACCTATTGAACGACCTATATTGACTAGAAATTACTATACTTTTACAAGGCAATTTTACATCTATTCTTAGCTGCGGGGGCATTGCCCCTGAAACCCCCTTACCGGGGAGGGCTCCCAAAAGGTCGCAGCTGCCCCCCCCATGCAACGAATATTTTACAGGTAGCATTGCTACCCCATTTTGAACTGGGGTCCAATGCAGCGATACCTTTGAATACAAAAGATAATCAGTCTCCACACCCAATAGTTTCATTTGCAACATCTAGTGCAATTACAAGTAGATATTGATATACGTGTACTTTGACTCATTTTGTGGGAGTGCAAAGTTAACCTATAAATTTAATATATTAATTTTTAATTAAATTCAACTCATTATGCAAAGCTTCCACAATGAATATAAATTTGATATATTAATTAACTTACGTATTTTGATCATCCATGGTCTTCAATTCTTTTCTCACTCTATTTTATTAATGATAGAACATGATGGCATGTTGCATTAATCAATGCTATATAAACTCGATACTTGGATATGAGTCATTAATTTTCATATTGTATTTATATATAAATTTAAGGTTTTTTTCACTTTATTTTATTGATATTAAAACATAATCATCGGTAAAATAATTTGAGTTTCTCAATGTCATAAAGTCAATGTTCAACCATGTTTCATTAATTTCCTATTGTGTTGAATTTGATTGTCATTGTGTTCCTATTTACTATCTGACACCTCAAGAAATGATAAGAAATAAATGTCGTATAGCAAATTATTAATAGAAAAGCATTTTATGGGCATATATTTAAGGTTTTCACTTGACTTCCATTTGTATACTGTTTCTTCAATGGTTTTCCATTTCCCATTGGGAATCTTCAGGAAATTACAAATTATCATTATATTCTAGAGTAACTATGCTAATAGCATAAGTTGGCAATGTCCTTGCATCTACATTGCCACTGTGCAGAAGTTTATTGTGTGGAAGTTCAACTTATTCGTTAAACATATCCACAATAAAAATGAATTTATGCACAATAATTATAAAAAGAAATACGTTCCCACTATTGGGCATTTATTACAGCATTATTGCACCAGCCCAATTTGAAAGCAGCCACACTCACCAAGTGTTATATCTTGAAAATCACTATGCACATTGCAACCACAATGCAAGTTATGATAGTGACAAACCCACGGCTTACAAAGATCCAAAGCTCATGGATCCTAATGCTTATACCATACAACTAACTCCTAGAATAGATTTACCACATTGGGATAGTGAAATGTTGCTTTACGATAGTCTGCTAACTAACATACATCTAGAAAGTATGTGGAGGAAGAACAATGAGAGGGTGGCATCATAGAATGCAAGGTTGTTTGAATCATGGCATTTAATTTCATCTTTTGCAGGTCTACTAGCATCATCAACACTGAACAAATCTACGCAGGTCTTACCATAGATATTTTTTCTCTAGAATTTGGGATAGTGTTCTCCGTAAGTGAATTTCTTGTAACGAGCCGGATTATTCATCCAAATGGATCCTAAAACCCTCTAAGTCTTCTAAAGATCAAAACTATCGCATAAATAAAACCTTAAAAAAAGGTAGATAACACTATAGAGAATGAAAAACATGAAGAAAAGTGGAAAAATAGAGTATCGGAGGTTTAAAACAATTTTGCATGAGAGTCGTCGGATCTGGTTGTTCAATGGTCCAGATCTAATCGACATATCACAATTGGTGGAGTCTATCAGAGGCTACCACATAGATATTGCGATAGGGATCAACACAGTCAACAAGGACCGTCGATCAAGCGCGCAGATCGATGGCCCAAGTTGAATCGCGATATTGTAATCGATTATTATAGAGGAGTGATTACAAATGGCCTAGGGTATGTGTGATATGAGATTGTGATCAATCGCATCACAACATCACATCGGAACATTACAATGGAGTGGGGCTAATATAAATATGATTCGCGGACCCCATTGAAATATATATGGTATTATATATATTTTGAGATCTGAAAAATAGGGTTTTCCTTTATAAATCACATTTTCGTTAAATAAATGAAAAACAAAAGAAAATGCATTGATGTGATGAAATCGGACCTAAAAGGGTTTATGGATGCATATATGTAATATTTCAAGTCTGTCTAAAGCCATTTTACAGGGTTTTTCAGTGTGTAATGTATTTTTTTAATACAAAGGAAACAAGTGGGATTTCGGGAGGACCGCAGGTAGAAAGAGGTTTTGGCTGGGATCCGCCCGAGCCCATACATTGGCTACCACATGTCTAGGCCCTAGAGAGAGAAAACGACACTTTTCTAGTGGTTAACCCCCGTACGAATGAGCCGCCCAAAATGAACCATAGTCATTAGATCTAGATCTTCCAGATCAATGGTGGAGATGCGATAAGCAACACAAAGGTGGACCTGATAGGAGTTTTAAGGGGAATTTATATTATTTCAAATTCGATAAATGGCAGATTGGAAAATTTCTTGTGTTTTTAGTGTATTTCTCTGTGAACATGGAGAACGTTGTTTCTGGGGATTTCAAAGGCCCAATGACCCATTCCATTACAGAACAGGTGGCCACCATCCTTGAAAGCATTTAGGAATGATTGCTAATGCTTAGAAGGGGATCTGAGCAGAAAAAGGTCGGGAAGCAAGAGAGCCTGGGAAGGGGAAACAAACAGACAACGTTGATTGGCTTTAAATCCACAGAAGATAGAAGTTAGAGGCAAGCAGTGTTGAGACAGAAAGAAAACAGAGACAAAGAATCTATGAGGAGAGTCTGTGTACTCAGAAAGACTTGCGGATCCAAGTAAAGCCTTGTTGTTTTGTATCTGTTGTGTGAGACTCAAATTGAGCTCACTTTTGTAAAAAATATACTTTTGAATACATAATAGAGAGGTCACCACTGAAGGTTGGACCAAGAGACGCAGCCTAGGAGTGTTGGGTGAACTCCTCATTAAACTATTGTGTTTATGTGTGTTTTTCTATTATGTTCTTTAACTACTTCATTTTCTATGTATTTCACAATCTTATTGATCCATTGCACAAAGTAACATAGTAAAATCCATGCACATAAGTCTGTAATACTTTAATAATTATCTAAGATCTTGTTTTCAAATCAAGTGGTATCATAGCTTTAGGTTTGCTAAGGTTAGACAAGCTTGTGCTGGATTGTTGAATGCTAACTAGGTCAAATCTCAAATTAGGAGAAGGAAAACTAGTTGAGGCTAACCTAGAATTTGGAAGAGTCTATCCTAGGAGGGAAATGGCAGAAGAAATTCCCTTGGAATCAAACTCTCAGTTCATGGACAATTTCATGACCATCAAAGCTATGGTAGAAAAGATGTATTGAGAATTTAAGAAAGGTCGAGGTGAGGATACTTCAACCTCCAAACAAGACAAAGGAACAAAGGAACCTCTTCTAGATGGCCATTCAAAAGGTAAAGGGAAAGGGAAAGAGCCTCCTCTATCAACTCCTCCTTCTAGCCCTTTGATTAAATTAGATGTAAAATTTGATTTGTCAATATATGAAGGAGAATTAAATGTGGAAAAGCTAGATAACTAGATTAGATAGATTGATGTATATTGCAGGGTGCAGAACATCGATTCAAAAAGGAGAAAGGTTCAACTGGCTACCCTTTGCCTTGGAGGAGCTTCCCTAGTGTAGTGGGAAGGCAGGACACAAGCTGATTTGAAGAAGCATGGTAAAATTATTTCTACCTAGAGTGAATTTGTCTCTTCCATTAAAAAACAATTATATCCACTGGCTTATATGCAGCAAGAAATGATGAGTTGGAAAACTCTTTACCAATTGAAGGGGAAAAGTGTACAAAGCTATACCCAGTAATTTAGAAAAAGAGCCTTAACTCTAGGCATTTCTCTAGACTCACCTGAAACTTTGTTGAAGTATATAGGTGGTCTACATAGCTATTTGAGGCACACCATTCTCATGTTTAACCCTACTAGCATAGATGAGGTATCAATTCAGGATACACATCTAGAGGTTAGAGGCAAGAATGTGAACCCAGAGATTGGGGGATCATCAAAACCCAATGTAAGTAAGAATAAGGAAAAGAGGAAGCATAAATGGAAAGAGAGGAAGGCAAATGTTGTATAGAAAGATAAACCTTCATGCACTCACTACAAGAAGGAAGGAAATGATGATGAACATTGTTGGTCTTTTTATCCAGAGCTGAAACCGAAGAAGTTCGATGGCAAGAAGAAGAATATTGCTGCTTCTATTCAAAAAGATTTGGGGTTAGACTCAGGTGATGAAACAATAGTCACAACTGCAGGTATAAAAGGTGAAAATTCTGAAGCATCTACTAGTAATTCTGCACAATCTATTGGTAATGAAGAAAATGAGAGGAAATGACATGAGCTTTTTCATATTAGAGTTATTTCCAAGAATCAAAAGATTGATACTTTATTCGATAGTGGTTCACAAGCAAACTTGATTTCTGAAGCAATTGTAAAGAAGTTGGGACTACTAACAACACCTCATAAGAAGCCATATCCATTAGGTTGGGTATGTGATAAAGAAAAGATACAAATGACTAGACAATGTAAACTTAGGTTTGCTTTTGGGTCAACTTTTGTAGATCAGTTTGAGTTAGATATAGTTCCCTTGGATATATGTGGTATTTTTTTAGGAAGTCCTTACTTGTATGATAAAAAAGTCATTTTCTATAGAATTGAAAATAAGTATCAACTCACAAAAGATGGAATAGAAAATATTGTAAGAGCTCATCAGCTCAAAAAAAACTACTCTCATAAACTCAGGGCAGATAAAAGGAATTGTAAATTCATGCAAGCAATTTTTACTAATTGTTGTAAAGGAAAATAACCCTGATAAAACCAATGTATTTGAAGGTCGTGACGCTAAATAGAAATCTGATTTAGAAAAATTCGTTTCAGAATATGATATCCTATTTCAAGAACCTAAAGGTTTGCCACCCAAAATGGAAATTGTACATGATATTCATTTGCAGCAAGATGTTCCATTGCCTAACATCGGAATGTATAGGTTATTTTCTTTAGAGAATGGAGAGATCAAGAAGTAGGTACAAGAGTTGCTCGATAAAGGGTTCATAAGGCCAAGCACATCACCATGTGGATCTCCAATTGTGTTGGTGAGAAAGAAAGATGGTTAATGGAGGATGTGCATTGATTGCAGAGCACTGAATAAAATAACGATCAAGAATCATTATCCTCTTCCTCGCATTGATGATCTGTTAGAATAGTTGAAAGAAGCTATTTACTTTTCCAAGTTAGACTTGTGTAGTGGCTACCATCAGGTCAGAGTTGCAGAACAAGATGCATGGAAGACTACTTTCGAGACAAAGCAAGGGCTATATGAATGGCTAGTTATGTCTTTTGGCTTAACTAATGCTCATGCCACTTTCATGAGAGTTATGAATGATGTACTATGACCTTTAATTGATAATTCTATAATTGTATATTTAGATGACATTCTTGTTTTCAGTAAAACATGGGAATAACATTTGAAGCATGTAAAGCAGACTCTAGATGTTTTGAAAAGAGAAAATCTCTATGTTAACTTATCAAAGTGTGAATTTGGAGAAACATCTTTAAATTATTTGGGTCATATAGTAGGGGGTGGTGAATTGAAGATAGATCCCTCTAAGGTCGAAGTCATTGTTAACTAGCCTAAACCCAAATTTGCTACAGAAGTTAGAGGTTTCCTAGGAGCAGCACAATATTGGAGAAGGTTTATTGCTAACTTTTCCTTCATTGTAGCTCCCTTACATGCTTTAACAGGATTGAACAAGGTGTTTCAGTGGGGAGGCAAACAGCAGAAAGCCTTCGACACCTTGAAAGAAAAAATTAGTACAACACCAGTACTAGCATTGCTAGATCTTCAAAGCTGATTCGAGATTGAAGCAGATGCCAGTGACTATGCCATGGGAGCAGTGTTGATGCAACATGGTAAACCCATACGTTATCATTTTGAGACATTTAATTGTACAGTAGTTAATTATCCCACATATGATAAAGATTTGTATGCATTAGTGCTGAGTGTGAAAAAGTGGAAACATTACCTATTGGGCAAAGAAATAATTATACATACAGATCATCAGCCACTTCAACATTTTCACTCACAAACTAAATTGTAGCAATCAAGACACTATAGGTGGATGGGTTTTCTACAACAGTTTCATCTTGTCATCATATATAAGAAAAGAATACACAATAAGGTTACAAATAAGTTATCCAGACCAATCATAAATGCATCTACTATACTTAAGCATAAGTCAGTATTGCATGAAAGCTACATTGAATAATATGCTCGTGATGTAGATTTTAAAGTTGCATATGCAACTTCAAGTCACGGAAAACAAATAGAATAATTTGATTATCATGTTAAGGACCAACTCTTGTATCATTTGGGGAAGTTATACATTCCTTAAACTGAAAGAGTTAACATAATCTGAGAAGCGCATACTTCTCTAATATCAGGTCATTTTGGGGTATGTGAAATAGTTGCACAACTGCAAAGGTTTTGTTATTAGCCAAGATGCATGAAACAGATTCTAGATATATTAAAGGGTGTACCATGTGTGCTAAAAGCAAGCCCAACAATAGAAAACTAGGCTTGTACACTCCCTTCCAGTTCCTTCTCATCCTTGAGAAAGTGTTTCCATGGACTTTGTCGGGGGATTGCCAAAATCTAGAAAAGGTCATGACTATTTATATGTTATTATGGACAGGTTCAACAAAATGTTTATTTTAATACCTTGTAAAATGCAAATTACAGCTAAACAAACAACAAATTTGTTCTTTCAGCATGTATGGGTTCATTTTGGGTTACCCACTTCTATTGTATTTGATTGAGATTCTTGATTTGTTAGGAAGTTTTGGTCAAGTCTATGGGAGTTAATGGACACTAGATTGAAGAAGAGCACAACATTTCAGTCACAAACATATGGCCAAAAAAAGGTGGTCAATAGGAGAGTGATCCAGTTGCTTAGGGGCTATTGTAGCAAGCATCCCAAGCTTTGGGATGAACATTTATGTTATGTGCAACATGCTTACAACTATGCTAAACACTCTTCTACATAATGATCTCATTTTGAGACTTGTTTTGGTTTTACACCAAGGCCTCCCTTGGATTTTTCCTTTAGTAAAGACATAGCAGTTGATGGACACAGTGATGTGGACAAAGAAACCAAGTTCACTAAATAGATCAAAGAAATTCACTAGGCAGTGTAGGAATAGCTGGAAAGAAGCTAGGCCAAGTACAAGGCAAGGCATGATAAGCATCGAATTGAGCATAGCTTCCAAGTTGGTGATCAAGTCCAGCTAAACATCGGCAAAGACAAAATGCAAGGTGAAGGTAAGAAAATGAAGCCAATAAGGTACAGGGCTTTCAAGAAACTTGAGAAAATTGGTGAGAACAATTTTCGCCTTGATTTTCTAGCTTACATGCACACCTATTTAGTAGTTAATGCAGAGAACTTGAGACTATATCAACCTTCAATGATTGAAGATCCTGAAGAGAAAATTATGTTGCCTTCTATTCATGATATATTTCTTGAATATCTGAATGAGTTGCAGGAAGATACAGTTCTAGATAGGAAGGTGAGAACTATGTGTAGAGGGGATGTTGAGTACCTCAGAATCAGACTGAAAGGTTCAAAATCAAGTAGTGCAAGATGGATAGAGATTGGGCAAGTGAGAAAGTTGTATCCTCACTTGATTTATGCTTATAAACCAACTTTTGGTCGTCCAAAATCCTTTTTAGTGGGAAGGCATGATCCAAATGGATCCTAAAACACTCTAAGTCTTCTAAAGATAAAAACTATCGCATAAAGAAAACCTTAAAAGACAAGGCGGATAACACTATCAGGAGTGTAAAACATGAAGAAATAGTGGGAAAATAGAGTATCATAGGTTTGAAACAACTTTGCATGAGAGCCGTCGGATCTGGATGATCAATAGTCTAGATTTGATTAGCATATCGCAATCGCAGAGGCTATTAGAAGCTGCCACATAGATATTGCGATAGGGATCAGTGTGTTCAACAAGGACCATCGATCAAGTGTGCAAAATGGCCCTAGTTGAATCATGATATCGTAATCATCGATTACAGAGGAGCGATTAAAATTGGCCAGGGATATGTGTGATATGTGATTGCGGTCAATTGCATTGTAACATCGCATCAAAACATTACAATGGAGTGGGGACAATATAAATATGATTCATGGACCCAATTTGTTATAGACATTTTCGGGCACTTCAACCCCAATCATAAATGTCCATAAACTGAGGGCTCCTAACTCCATAAAAGTGTTGCTTCACTGCCTAAAGGAACAAGGTCAGCTGATTACATCATCTCCCAGAAGTTCTCCATTAAAAACTGCTCAGAAATGGTCAAAATTGGACCATACTGAATACCCAGTGCAGAGGGTGCAATGCATATCATCTTCCCAGTTTAAAGAGTGTGATGCATACTGAATGGCCCCTCTGTAGGGTGCGATGGTCGGGAATGGACAAATGGCAGGGACAAATTGCGAGGTGGAAGATCATGGAATCTTCCAGAAGCTTCCCCTCTCACACTTTCCTCTCTGTTTTCGACCAGGGATGAGTAAGAGATCATCATTCTCCAAGTGGAATCAAGAACTATCAAGAGAGGACACTAATCAAGACCCTAGAAGATGACTCACCCCCCTACAATCATCTATATATGGATCCCTCATCACAGAGATCTAGAGGCTGGAATCTGGTATCTTGTAGAGAAGCGTTGTTGGTTTTCTGGTGTAACTTCATAACGTTGGGTGATCTAAGCTTTACTTGAGGTGAAGAAGGGCTTTCTTGTAGGAGGATGACATTGGGTCAAAACATATCATTGTAATCCTCTTGCTACTTTTGATCTTAATAAATCTATTCAAGTTTTCCTCCATATTCTTGTATGTTTCATTATATATGCATTTGTATGGTTAACACATATCTGGTCCTGTGTTATTTATGAATATAGATCTTTGTTCTTCGATAGTAGAATGCTTCTTTGATTCCACAGGTGCTCTTTGAAGCTTGCTAGACGAAGAAGAAGTGGCAAAGGTCTATCAGGAAGGAGAGGAATCAAACAAGGAAATCGAGCGCAAGACTAAGGTTGGTCTCCTTTGTTCCACTCTTATCTATTTTCATAAAGGAAAGCGAAATTAGACTTTACTTGTTTGTTTCTAAGATAGCTACTAGTTTTAGTGGGAATAGCAACATCCAAGTGGACACTATTTCGGTAACAAAATGGCGACTCCAATGGGGAGCGACTAGATTGTTTGTTAGCCTATCTTTGTTTCTTTTATAAACTTACAGACGGAGCCTGAAGCCAAGCTAGCTAGCCTTCGAATTGCATTTGTTATACAAATGCAAAGTAGATCAATGTTGCTTCAGTCTATCTCTGGGATTTGTTTATGAATTAAATAATCGATCTGCAAACAGTCTAATTTCCCTAAGTGGTGGCTCTAGTAACCTCCTTAGATCAACCCGTGTGATTTACATATACTAAACATCACTTACTCGGCCTAAATCCCTGAACTGAATTGCAAATTGTGAGAAAAACTCGTTTAAAGTCTCGCACTAGTACCATTGCACCCTGCCTTCAAGGCAGTCTATATGTATCGCACTTCCTGAGTGCAGTAGGTGCGCTGCATACTGAATTCACTGTGTGATAGGTGTGATCGTCAGGGAAGGTTAACTTTACCTTCAGACTTTGGTTTTTTCCTCACTATTTTCAGTCCTATTCAGGAGTTTTGTTGTCTGTGGTTAGTGTATCTCTATGAAAACCCCCTTCTCTTACATCATTCCGCCTCTATTGTGCAAAGAACTGTAAGTGTTTTTATGTATTGTGCGCCATTTTCAGTTCTCTTTTGCAAATAAGTAGCATAGTCGAACTGTCGTTTCTAAATCTGAAAGTGTCGTAGCTGTTGTTTTCAGTCATAGAAGACAATCCCTTTGTTCTTGATAGTTGATTATACAGTTACTATTGTATATTATTTGAATTAGTAGTTTTTAAAGTGTCGAAAAGAAATTTTCATTTCGAAATCGCAAAGTGTCTCCCTTACCTTCACTTCATTTTGAAAAGAAATTTGTTGAGTATTTTCGCTTTGAACATAATTCAGATTTGCACTTTTCTTTCTTATCATCGTTCATACATTAAGAAGGCTGAAAATAAATACATGCATGTGCATTTGCATTTAGACTGCTTGTTTTTATTTAGGACGGTGCATTTAGTGTCTGCTATGTGCTCTTTGTTGAAAGATTCTCAGCTTTCTTTCCTTAGTAGCTAGGATTTTCATTGCCTAAAGAAGATTAAACAGTTCTTTATCATCTTAGACTGCATTTTAGGAATTGTATGTTGGAAATAATACTGAGAGGGCAGGGGGGGGGTGAATCAGTATTATCACATTAATAAAACTTTTCATTTCCAAACTCTGATTCATATATGCTACTTCCACAACTTCTTATGATTAAGCTAATTGATCTTCAATGAGTGCATTAGAACATTATCCACCATATTATCAGTTAACAGATGCAGTAACATAGAATAGATCATCACACATAAGTCACACACATGAACACCATGATATAAGGTGGAAACCCAATGTGGGTGAAAACCACCTGCTGCAAGTCATCTCAATCTTCTCCTTAATAAGAAAATCCTTTTACAATATTTCTGTAATGGTGCAGTCTTATACCAGTATGCAGGCTTCTACCTGCAGAGAGCTACAACCCCCATAGTTCTTGTACTAGCCGATCCATTTACTAGTACGCAGGCTGCTACCTGCTATAATGCTCCAACTACTATTGGAAGGGAGCTACTACCCCCTTAGCTCTTGTACTAGCTAAGATACTAGTACGTAGGTTCCGACCTACAATCTTCTTTCCTTCGGGTACCACGTTTCATTAATTTTCATACTGGATACACCTGAAGCACAACACATAATCTGAAAGGCCACGTTTCATGCATTTTTCATACTGGACCCATTAATCTTTATTGAAGCACATAATCAATCAATCTTCTCAATCACCCAAACACCAATACATATACAAGGATAATATGTGAGATATCAACCAGATCTAGTACATCAGATCACATAAAGATAAGTCATTAAGAACTTGATCCACTCAACCATAATCATGCTGTTATCAGAACTCAATACCAGACATCAATTATGCACCCAGAATGCTGCAGAAAATTCAAAGGTAGTTAAAGTTAATTTCAAGTAGGGTTTGCAACTTGACTGCTAGACATCTGCGGGTATCTGCACCTACGCCTTCTGCTTCTCTGCGGGTATCCGCACCTGCGCCTTCTGCTTCTCTGCGGGTATCCACACCTACGCCTTCTGCTTCTCTGCGGGTATCTGCACTTGTGCCTTCTACTGTGCTGCGTACCTCTGCACCTGAGCTGTGGATCGCCTACGGACCTCTGATTAGGGCCAAATTAATCGTCCTCCAATGTGCCATAGTTAGTTCGATCAACAGATCTGATCATGCGCCAATGAGATTGCAACTTATCAGCAGTTTACAGAAATCTCCTTGATTTAGATCTAGCTATCACTCACCGACCGATCAAAAGAATTCCAAATCTAGATCACCTTAAGATATTCAACCCATAAGTCTATCTTTCCAAATGATCTCCTTCCCTTTTTATAGTCAAGCCTTTCACAATACCATGGTCCAAAACCATAATAACACAATACCATGAACCCAATACATGGGATCAATACTTTTGGATGGAATACCTTGGACCAAAACCATAGGATCAAATATGTCGGACTAGATACCATGGATCACCGTACGATTCCCACGTGTGTGCACTTTTCTCTGCATAAAAGTGCGTGCACTAGGGTCCACACCTTCTATTTGGACAACCTGCGGACATGACTGCAACTTTCTGAATGGCGTACTTGCGGGTCCGCACCTTTTGAATTGTGTACCTACGATCCTCTTATTTTCTGCCATTCTGAGATGCTGATCATCAATCTTTGCTATTGGCCTGTTGCATTTAAGATCTGTCACCTATATGAGTTTCCATCAAGGACAACACTTGTCTCATAATGCCAACAATCTCCCCCTTTGGACTTGATGGCAAAGCTCATTTGTCATACTAAAGACTATCGTTTGATTCCTTTGCACTGTCATGTATTCTGTCACATTTGATAGCTCTTCTTGTAGATTCATCTGATTATATATAGGTGAGATGTTCTTCTATGAGTGGGTTGCCATCAAGTACAACACATGCATCATAATGCCAACAAAAAGTATTCTCATTTTTTATTTTATTAAAACCTTAATTTAATATCTATGGGAATCTTTTTAGTAGTAGTGAG
The DNA here is from genome assembly GCA_000404065.3 of Pinus taeda. Taxonomy (NCBI): domain Eukaryota; kingdom Viridiplantae; phylum Streptophyta; class Pinopsida; order Pinales; family Pinaceae; genus Pinus; species Pinus taeda. The sequence goes on along the minus strand of APFE031334811.1, from coordinate 3,645 downwards.
GATAGAGGGTTTAGATATATCTCAAAACTAATTGTAACATTTTTACTATTAGCTTTAATTAAAAATTTGTTATAAAATTAAATTAAAAGAAAATATTTTTATTTGAAATAAGTTTTAGTTTTTGAGGATGTGGTATTGATGAGTCATGATAAGGGACCATGGTATTGTAACAAATCCTATTTACAAGCTAATAATATGCATGGTAAAGTGGATGTGAGTAACAATGGTTAAGAATATTGTCATAATGTTATAAAATATTTAAGTTAATAATATGCATGGTAAAGTGGATGTGAGCAAAAATGGTTAAGAATCTTGTCATAATGTAATAAAATATTTTGATTGTGAAATACGTTATGATTTTTTGGCATGTGGTATTGGTTAGCCATGGTATAATTAGTGCATGCTATTGTTACAAAGCATATTCACAAGTTCGTAATATTAATGGAAAAGTGGAGGTGAATATCCATGATTAAGAACCTTGTCATATTGTTATAAAATATTTTGGTTGTGAAACAATATATGTTTTTTGGGAATGTGGTATTAATAAGCCATGGTATTGGCCCATGGCATTGTAACAAAGCCTAATTTTACAAGCTAATAATATCCATGGTAAAGTGGGGATGAATAAGCATAGTTAAGAATATTGTCATATTGTTATAAAATATTTTGGTTGTGAAATATGTTATGGTTTTTGGTAAAAATCAAAATACAACAAATTAAATTCTATTAGTTTTATTACTTTAACTTTTTATTATTAATTGAACTAACATTTAAATGTTTGCACTCATCCCCTATCACTTTTATTTTTTTGTTTTAACTAAGGTTTAGAACTGTTTACATACTTACATTACACCTACACATTTACTTTATACTGGTCATAGCCTCCTCGCCCAATTATAAGGAAATAATTGAATATTTTTACTTTCAACTACTTATCCTCTTTGCACTTTCAAATGTTTTATTTACTTTCAATTACTTATTCTCTTTTCACATTGAAATAACATGAGAATATTTCATTTATAATTGAGAGTGAAAGTGAAACTTTTTTAGCATATCAAAATAACCAAATATTGTGTATTTTATTTTGATTATTCCTAACAATATTTTTTAATTTAAGTATATATTTTTTAAAGGGAAACATGTCAACTCCACATTGAGCATGGACGAAAGTACATATCGCCTTCACACTGAGATGTAAAATGATCCTCTTCGCTCAATCAATGACCATTCTATATTTTCTAGATTTAGATCTAGATCACATTGAAAACTTATTAGTGGATCATCATGACATGTCATCAAGATAAGGGTTATAAGTCATGGAAATTGTATTCACAAAATTTGTGATTGTTTGGAAACTCATAGCCTAACATTCCCCCCTCAATCAAAAGTATGAATAATCATACTAGTAGCCTTTGTTATCTTCAATCTCAAACGAAGGGTTATAAGTCATGACAATTGTATTCACAAACTTTGTGATTGTCTAGGAACTCATAGCCTAACATTCCCCCTAAATTGAAAGTGTGAATAATCATACCAATAGCCTCTGTTATCTTCAATCTCAGACTATTAAATAGAGTTTTGATGAAGATATGCCCAAAAGAAGGCCAAAATTTGAATGTATGGAAGTGATCAACTACTGTATCTAAACATTTCCATTGAAATAATTGTTGAAGAGACAAATTGATAGGTTGGAATTCCCATTGTTGATTGATTTGACTAATAAAACTTCCAAACTTGAAGCCTAATATCTGATGTCCCCCTTATCAAGTGCAAGATGAGAAGTTTCTCAATAGTCCGTTTTTGGAAAGGACCAAAGTTGGGGCTTTGGATTACTAAGGTGGTGGTTTTCTAGTTGATAACTAACTATCCTCCATGGAAATTGGTGCTTTATGGTAAACCACTATCCACATTTCTTTGAATAATGTGGTAGTTTCTAGATGACCATTAAAAAATCTTCTTTGAATAAGGTGGTGATTTTTGGATAAACACTATTCTAAATTGGAACATTATATTGTTTTCATCCATCTCAATACTTTCAAAGTGGAAAAAGTGGATGAATCAACTCATAGGAGCATTTTTACTAGCAGGAGCCAATTTGGAAAATTAGGATCTAAAACCTTCTCAGAGTGTTTTGAGGAATTATACGATGTTATTTTTGGGGGTAAGACTTTTATACTTTACCATAGAACCATTTTTCCATATTCTATACACAAACACATTTCCAAACAGTGCAAGAATCGCTTCAATCAGAGTTCATCTACAAAAGTTATTCCATTCAGAAGTTGATCTTCTTGTTTTCACCACCATAATTCAAGAGGATGCCACGTTAGCCCCCTTAACTCATTAAAAGGGTGTTATCCACATGATTATGATGAATACGACTATAGAAGAGTCTATATTGTAACTCTGATTAAAATTTGAGGTAGTCAAAGCTAACCAATAGTACGTTATTGGGCAGTGTTATAATTGAGGCACTGGGAGGAATAAAGGGTTCCATTCTTTTTTAGTGTAGTTGTTCCATATATGAGAAAAATAAGCTTAGAGAGATAGAATATTGAGTACATAGAGATGATTTGTGCAATGTAGTAGCCCATAGGCCCCAATACTTCTCTGTACTTAAAACCATTTTCTATTCAAAGAAAGAGAGCAGAGCGACCTCAACTTCCAGTCGAGTTTTCTCCCAAAAGTGTTTCCTAGGTCATACCTTGTGTCAAATCACAGTATGTGAGATTTTATTTCATTGTTCTCTATTTTCTGCATAACTTTAATTTGTACATATGCAATTAATAGTAATCTACAAATCCATAAATCTAAACAAAGATAAAATCATAATAGTGTAGATTTCATATTTTTAACTATAATTTTATCCAATATATTGTGAACAACTATCTAGTGGAATATCCATGACATTTCATGGATCTTATTGGTATCAGAGCATGTTTATTTGGTTATATTGTGGATATTAGATGGGGATCTAGATCGACTAGGATGAAAGTCTAAAACTCTAATCATGACCGACGAATTTGTGAATAAGCCTCAAGATTCTACAAAAAATAAGTTTTCAAAACTGGAAGTACAAGTTGTAGATATAAGGCATAATTTGAATTTCCTCATATCATCTTTAAACAATAATATCGGTTTACTCATAAACATGGAAAAATTTAGGGGCTAATATTTGCAAGTGGGCTAATTTTCCATGGTTTTACCAAAATAAAAATATTCACCAATTCCCATTTTTTCTAAAAATGATTCGCCCAAATTTTATAGTCTAAAATTATTTTACCTTAAAAACTACCAAAATTGTATAAAGGCCATATATACAACTATTAGAAATTTGCATGTTTTTACAATGATATGAAGAAACATTTTATAATTTTCAATTTGGGGATAATTAAGATTCGCCAAGGTTTCTAAGATTTGAGACAAATTTTCATCCTTAAAATTTTCCACACTCATAGAAGATGGAGGCTTTAACACATTATAAAGTAGAGGAAAAATAAGAGGGGAGATCAGAAGATTGAGAAGAAAGAAAGAGCCATGTTATAGAAATTTTTCGCCACTACAACCCCAATCATAAATGTCCATAAATTGAGGGCTCCTAAGTCCCTAAAAGTGTTTCTTCACTACCTAAAGGAACAAGGTCAG